>CAUYON010188634.1:0-24578 GCA_963573935.1 Arctocebus calabarensis | reverse complement strand
GCTGGCGGGTTCGAATCCAGCCTGGGCCTGCCAAACAATGACGGCTGCAACCAAAACCCGGCTCTGGTGGGAACCTGTAGTCCCACTTACTTGGGAGGCGGAGGCAGGAGACTCGCTTGAGCTCAGGAATTGGAGGTTGCTATGAGCTGTAATGCCACTGCACTCTATCCAGGGTGACAGCTTGAGGCTCTGTCTCAAAAAAAAAACAAACAAAAAAAAACCCTCTCTGATAATACCAGATGAAGTAATTATAGATATACTCTGCTTTAAAACAAAAGGCATAGGGCTGAAATCTTCTATGTGAATGGAATCATTTAAAATGCATTAATAAAGGGAGCTACCTAAAAAGAAAAACATGACACATGTTTTTACAGAGAAAGCATTTCTCCCATTGTTCCTCATGTAACAGTTTAACTATCTATATATCAGGTGCTCCCAAAAGAAACAGATATGGAAAGAATAAATTTCCTTCATGTTCTGAATTACTTTTCCCCCCTCCTTTTATGGGATTAAAAAACTGTCTGGTTTTAAACTTAGAAAAAATATATTCGCTATCATTTCCCTTGCCTTGATGCTTTAAAGAATTCTATTATGGGGCGGTGCCTGTGGCTCAAAGGAGTAGGGCACTGGCCCCATATGGTGGAGGTGGTGGGTTCAAACCCAGCACCAGCCAAAACTTGCAAAAAAAAAAAAGAATTCTATTATGAAAAGCATTTTGTCTTGTTCTGAATATAAAATGCCAAAGTATGTATTACCTCTTAAAAACAGGGGTCTGGGCTCAGCGCCTGTAGCTCAGCGGGAGGGGGTCAGCCACATACACCAGAAGAGAACTGCTTAAGCCCAGGAGTTAGAGATTGTTGTGAGCTGTGACACCAGAGCACTCTACAGAGGGTGACATAGTAAGACTTTCCCAAAAAACAACAACAACAACAAAAAAAAACAGTTGTCTGAAAATTTAAATTGGCCATGTGGCCATTTCCTCCTCTAAATTTGTTTTAATGTAATTGTGTATGCACATATACATATAGTTAGCAAAGGAGAAAATGTGAGAAAGGATTACTTTTGAACGTGGTTCTATAAATATATATTAAGTTAAAGAAATAATAGCCATTACTACCGGGCAAAAATTCCTGTTTCCTCATTCACTGTCAACATGTTACATAATCCATTTATTAAATTCTTTTTTTTTTTTTGGAGACAGAGCCTCAAGCTGTCACCCTGGGTAGAGTGCCATAGCATCACAGCTCACAGCAACCTCCAATTCCTGGGCTCAAGCGAGTCTCCTGCCTCCGCCTCCCACGTAGCTGGGACCACAGGCGCCCGCCACAACGCCCGGCCATTTTTTGGTTGCAGCCGTCATTGTTGTTTGGCGGGCCACCAGCTCAGGTGTACGTGACTGGCGCCTTAGCCCGTTGAGCCACAGGCGCCGAGCCCATTATTAAATTCTTAAGTTTTAAAAGTAGTATGTATAAACCACCCTTAATTTTGATAGAATTAAAATGGAACTTGCACTGTAATTTAAAAAGGCATTTCCACAGAGCTTGCTACCATTATTTGATTAAAAATCTGGAATTTTTAAAACCTGCTCAAACTGGCTACAGTCTAAAATTATTTTAGGCTTTTAGCCAGCTGATTTAAGATATCATCAGCTGTTTCAATTTTTGAAATAATTTTTAAATATCCAATATACTTACACTAAACCAAAGAAACAAAATGCCTTTTAATAGTTGGTCTACCAAAGGGGAGTGGGGGGGAGCAATCCCTAAAGCAAGCCAGGTTTTAGGCTTGACATTGTCCCAAGTCACTGGACCTTGGATAAGCCTCCAATTTAGCTATTTCCTCTTTTACAAAACAGGTCAGCTGCATGAACAGATACCTCTCTGGCCCTTCCCACATCCAAAAACCACTAAACTAACTGTCAGAATGATGAGTACAGGAGGGATCATGTGGAAAACTTAGTCATGAGTCTCACTTAGTGTTATCCTCCCTTCTCCACCATGATGTAATCTTCTCAAGAGAAATATCCAGAAACAAAGCAGTTACTATCATGGGGCTTTATGCTAAAACAAAGCTTATCTTTGGGAACCACAGCTACATTTGGCATAATTTTGATCTTACTATTATAAAATGTGGAACAATCCTTATGTTACATTGCAAACTATTTACCCTGATTCAAAAAGTCTTTATGCTCAGAACTAAAGCTTGTACTGATTTATGCGAAACAAAATCATCACAAAAAAAAGCTAGGTGCAAAATACCTTTAATTAATCCCTTTCTCTTGAAAAACTGAGTTAATGACAAGGGATATGGCACAAATCCTTTCAATAATACTCATACTATAATTATAGTCAGATACTAAATTGTAAAGACAAATTTTAGTAAGAATTTACCCATTGTCTCCTCTCCAAGGAAGCAAGAGTCTAAAGGCACTGAACATAGTAAAGTGGTGAGAGTAAACGGGTGAGACAGAGGTCCCCTCAGAATAAGAGTTTCAGCACAATTTGGTAAAGTTCTCTATCCCTTAAACTCTTCTGTTTAGGGATAGAGAACTCTCTTTCTGTAGAATAAAAAGTATTTAACTCTCAAATAAATGTGCTTAGAGGCCGGTAAAAGTGGCTCACACCTATAATCCTATCACTCTGGGAGACCAAGGCCGGTGAGTTGCCTGAGCTCGAAGTCAGAGCGAAACTTCATCTCTTAAAAAAAAAAAAAAGCCAGGTGTCCTGGCAGGTGCCTGTAGTCGCAGCTACTTAGGAGGCTGAGGCAAGAGAATCGCTTAAACCCAAGAGTTTGCTGTGAGCTGTGATGCCAGAGCACTCTACCTAGGGTGACAAGTCTCAAAATAAGGGACTTTTTTTGGTGATTCTGTCTCAAAAAAAAAAAAAAAACTTAGAAAGTCTCATCTCCTTCCAATTTCAGTACAATTGTAATACAGTACAATTAGAAACAGTGCGCAAGCCTAACAAGTAGAAAATAACTTATTTTTAAAAAGAATTAAGACCATCTTTGTACTATGTTATACTATCATGTAAATAGTACAATTAAGTTCTAGAATTCACAACTTATGAGGGACTTTTTCCTATTTATAGAAATACTCTCAACTATGTAAATATTTTATTTATAAATATGGTAGACCAGCAGCGCAAATCAGGTTTAATAATAAAACTAACTGGCTCGGCACCTGTGGCTCAAGTGGCTAAGGTGCCAGGCATGTACACCTGAGCTGGTGGGTTCAAATCCAGCCCGGGCCCACCAAACAACAATGTTGGCTGCAAACGGCCGGGCGTTGTGGCGGGCGCCTGTAGTCCCAGCTACTTGGGAGGCAGAGCCAAGAGACTCGCTTGAGCACAGGAATTGGAGGTTGCTGTGAGCTGTAATGCCACAGCACTCTATCCAGGGTGACAGCTTGAGGTTCTGTCTCAAAAAAGAAATAAAAATAAATAATAATAATAAAACTAACTTTTGAATGAGCAATGCTTACACCTCTGACTCATGTGGCATTTGCTGAATAAAACATAAATTTGAAAATTAAAACTTTAAACCCTAAAAATCTTAATAGTTCCCCTTGATCCTTTCCTGTTCCTCCAGTCACTTCCAGATGTCTTTGTTCCTTTTTGACATCTGCTTATCATTTGGTTTCCCTTTTCTCCCAATTCATTGAAAAGGTTTTCTCCTTTTACATGTCAACAAAGCCGCCTCCATTCCATGTCTTCCTTTTTAATTTCCAATTCTCCTATTCTTCTGTTTTCATCTCTCTTTTATTTAAAAGGAAAATCAGTCAGTAAAATTGAAAATTTTTAACTCTCAGTTTCCAATAGATTCCTGTCTGTTTAATACGCCCCCTAAAGATACTCTTCCCCAGGGTTCTAACAGCAGTCAACACCTAGATTACAGGAATCTGTGAACCTGGAATGAAGGAAAGTCAAAGGTAGAAAATAAGAGCACTCTTCATCTATATATAAAAGGCAGAGGAGAAAAAAAGACTTTAGGAGAAAAGTGCACTGGGTGATTTTTGAAGAACTACACATAATTAATTATAATCAGCCAAGTCCACAGGGTTGGGGAGGCGGGTCTGGCAAAAAGGAAACTGATGTAAAAAAGACATTAAGTTAACCAGGAAAGTACACTTAACCCACTGACCTACTTTCCAACAGAAATCCTGCTCATCTCTGTGCTTTCACTCCAAGGGGGAAGTGAACTGATTGTTAATTTAAGCAATTTCAAGTTCTAGCTGCGTAAGTACTATTTAATTTCTGAAGGGGATTTTCATCTTTTTCAAAAATAATTCATGCTTATTAGAAATTCTAATCAAACTTCACATTTGAAATATGGGTTACAATCCTTTTTTCTTTTTTTGAGACAGTCTCTATCACCCTCACTAGAGTGAAGTGGCATCATAGCTCACAGCAACCCGAAACTCTTAGGCTTAAGCAATTCTCTTGCCTCAGCCTCCCAAGTAGCTGGGACAACAGGCACCTGCCATAACACCCAGCTATTTTTTTCATTGTTGCAGTTGTCATTGTTGATTTTCGCTGGCCTGGGCTGGGTTCAAACCCACCAGTCTTGGTGTATGTGGCCACCCACCCTACCCACTGAGCTACAGGCACCACCTGGGTTACAATCTTTTTTTTTCTTTTTTTGTAGAGACGGAGTCTCACTTTAATGCCCCCGTAGAGCACCGTGGCATCACAGTTCACAGCAACCTCCAACTCCTGGGTTTAGGCGATTCTCTTGCCTCAGCTTCCTGAGTAGCTGGGATCACAGGTGCCCGCCACAACGCCAGCTATTTTTTTGTTGCAGTTTGGCTGGGGCCGGGTTTGAACCCGTATATGGGGCCGGCGCCCTACCCACTGAGCCACAGGTGCCGCACCAGGTTACAATCTTTTAAAAATATTTTTACTGGCTCGGCACCTGTGGCTCAATGGGCTAAGGCGCCAGCCATGTACACCCGAGCTGGCGGGTTCAAATCCAGCCCAGGCCCACCAAACAACAATGACGGCTGCAACCAAAAAATGGCCGGGAATTGTGGCAGGCACCTGTAGTCCCAGCTACTTGGGAGGTAGAAGCAGGAGACTCGCTTGAGTCCAGGAATTGGAGGTTGCTGTGAGCTGTGATGACACAGCACTCTATCCAGGGTGACAGCTTGAGGCTCTGTCTCAAAAAAATATATATATGTGTATATACACACACACACACACATATATATATATATATATATATTTACTTTCTGGGTGGCACCTGTGGCTCAGTGAATAGGGCGCAGGCCCCATATACCAAGGGTGGTGTGTTAGAACCTGGCCCAACCAAACTGCAACAACAAAACAAAAACAGCCAGGCATTGTAGTGGACTCCTATAGTCCCAGCTACTCAAGAGGCTGAGGCAAGAGACTCGCCTAAGCCCAAGAGCTGGAGGTTGCTGTGAGCTGTGACGTCATGGCACTCTACCAAGGGTGACGAAATGAGACTCTGTCTCTTAAAAACAAATTTTTTTATTTTCAAATACAGCACTATATTTGCTTCTCATATCCTTCTAAAACTGTGAGGGTTAGAGGGTAATTTTCACTTACTCCTCCAGATTTATTTGGCTCTAGCTGAAATTATTAGACATAAATTTTTTCAAGAGTATTTCACTAAACTGTGATAACAATGTAGTTAATGGATTGGTTGCTGGACAGAAATTTTGCAATGGTTGAGTGGTAGATTAAGTTAAAATATGTTCCAGTGCCTAAGTAAAAGAATTCTGGGAAGGCAAAGAGCATCTATACTTTACATAGATGTGGCCTTGCCCAGGCAATTTCTTTACCACATGGGCTGTGCCTTAATTAATCAGAACATCACACCATCCAAATATGAGATTATATTAACAATAAATGACTTTACCTATCACAGGCCATTATTAATACTATATAGATTAACTATACTAATAGAGAAAACAAATGGAAGATTATCAGTGTTTAGTGAAGACCAGTTCTGAGAGCTCTCTACATTCTAAATAAGTTTACTTATTAGATTAGATTACTTTAGCTAATTTGTCATCTTTCAATTTTGTCAGGTTTTTTTTTTTTTTTTTGAGACAAGAGCCTTAAGCTGTTACCCTGGGTAGAGTGCTGTGGCATCACAGCTCACAGCAACCTCCAATTCCTGGGTTCAAGCGAGTCTCCTGCCTCTGCCTCTCAAGTAGCTGGGACTACAGGCGCCTGCCATAATGCCCGGCCATTTTTTGGTTGAAACCGTCATTGTTGTTGGTGGGCCCAGGCTGGATTTGAACCTGCCAGCTCAGGTGTACGTGGCTGGCGCCTTAGCCCATTGAGCCACAGGTGCCGAACCAATTTTGTCAGTTTTGAGGTGAGTCTAGGACACTTAATTCTCATATACACCCCTAACATGAAGCAAATTTATATCTTTCAAGTGAAGGCTACAACCCAATTATTGCACAAGAAGATGGGGAAAGGGGAGAGGGAGGTAAGGGGAAGGAGAGGGTGGAGGGAGAGAGGATAAAGGGTGAGATCACACTTGTGGTGCATATTTGAAGGGTCAGGAGAAAACTTCTAAATACAGATCAAAAATGTTTTCACATAGTGAATGAGAAAAATCTCATAAATGTTATGTCAATCAGGTTGATAAAAATATCTCAGACTGTATGTGAAGCCGGCATACTATACCCCATTATTGAATTATTGTACACAGCTATGATTCAATAAAAAAATAATAATAAAATAAAATGAAGCTTTTAAAGCCACAAACTCTGTTCCTTAAGACATACTTTTTTTTTTTTAATAAAAAGCTTTTCTGAAGCATTAATTTTTACTCTTGTCACTGGATTAATTTTCACTAATTATCTTTCAGCTACTGAAATTATCTCAAGGTTGTAATACTCTTATAATACACTTTTATAAAACCCAGACATGGGTCCGGTGCCCGTGGCTTAAGCAACTAAGGCACCAGCCACATACAAGTGAGCAGGAGGGTTCAAATCCAGCCCAGGCCCACCAAACAACGACAACTGCAACTAAAAAATAGCCGGGCATTGTTCCAGGCCTCCATAGTTCCAGCTACTTAGGAGGCAGAGAAAGGAAAATCGCTTGAATCCAGGAGTTGGAGGCTACTGTGAGCTGTGATGCGACAGCACTCTACCCAGGGCAACAGCTTGAGGCTCTGCCTCAAAAAAAAAAAAAAAAAAAAAAAAAAACAGACATGATTTGTTAAGTCGAAATATATTCTCAGGGAAAGAGAATTAACATTCTATTATAAATTAGATAAGGCACAAAGACTACATATTGTGGCCTTTCCTCTTTAAAACATTGGCTTTGCTCTGTAAAAGTTATATAAATCCAGTTTGGGGAGGACAGAGTGAATTACATTTAACAGACTGGGGGGAAAGCACACCAGGGAGTCTATCATGAGCTAATTTATAAAATATTGGGAATAAGCATGATGAGCTTACTTGAACTAGAATAGCTCTCTAAATAATCTGCTTCCTTAATAAATATCCAATGAAAAATCAGCTATAAAATCCTAAATACAAAGCTAAAATAATGTTTTATCTTTATAGTATTTAAAATAAATTGTCTTTCCTTTTGAAAAACTGGTTTTATAGGAATATACTGTACTTTACATATTAATACAGCTTCTCTGAGGCTCATTAGTATACTGAATCTTATCTTACAGGTATCTATGATACTGAAGATGCCCTGTGTTCAAAAATACTAAAGTGTCACTATACTAAAGAATCAACATGTGGGTATTTTAATGAATTTAACAATTTTGCTAAAAAATATATATATATGTTTTTTCTTTTTTTAAGAGATAGAGTCTCACTTTATCACCTTTGGTGGAGTGCCATGGAGTCACAGCTCACAGCAACCTCCAACTCCTGGGCTTAGGCGATTCTCTTGCCTCAGCCTCACAAGTAGCTCAGACTACAGGTGCCCGCCACAACGCCCAGCTATTTTTGTTGTTGTTGTAGTTTGGCAGGGGCCGGGTTTGAACCCACCACCCTCGGTATATGGGGGTCGGCGCCCTAATCACTGAGCCACAGGCACCATCCTAAAAAAATTTTTCCACATACTAAAAAGTCAAGTATAAATGCATTTTGCCAAATAATACATTTACTTCATAAAATGTTTACAATAAAGCAATAATTGCTTTTTAAAAACCAAAAGACTTAAAGTTTAAACTATGTAATATCGGATTCACATCACTGGAATTCAGAATGACAAATGTCAGTCCTTATCTCTTAACAGATGCAAAGACCATCAGAGCTAGTATTAAAAACTGAAGTTGTGGATTAGTAAAACTGGGAATCTACTATAAATCAAACGAATTCTAAGAACTCTTAAATAACTATGTCAAACATACAAGATTGACAAAGTCTCACTTTGTCACCCTCAATAGAATGCAGTGGGCATCATAGCTCACAGCAACCTCAAAGGCTTAGGCTCAAGTGATTCTCTTGCCCTCAGCCTCCCGAGTAGCTGGGACTACAGGTACTCGCCACAATGTCCAGTTATTTTTAGAGACAGGGTCTTGCTCTTGCTCAGGCCGGTCTTGAACCCATGAACTGAGGCAATCCACTCTCCTCAGCCTCCCAGAATGCTAGATTACAGGCATTAGCTACTGCACCCAGGGCAAAAAAACATGTGAAACCTCAGAACTGTGCTTATACATATTTCAGTTTTCCCACACTTTAACAAAGGTGTTCAACATAAGGAACTAGGCCTACTGCACTGATATATACAGGTAGTGCCATGTCCAGTCTGTAAAAATTAGGTCAACTTAAGGAAGTGGTTAACTATGGAGGTTCTGCTATAGTATCACTGCCTCTAAGGAACTCGGTGAGGAAATCCAGAAGTCTTGGCCTCCTTGGTCATAGTCCCACAAGAATATTCAGTACAAAAGTTAAGGCAGTCTACCTTCAGCTGAGGAGAAAATCTAGTTGAGGACTACAGGGAAAGATACTGCAAAAGATAAAACTCCAAAATTGCAACACAGCTAGAAAGCACTGGAATCAGTGGGGGTTCTTCCTTGGGAAGAGATAGAATGTCCCCCTTCCCCTCACTATGAAGCCACTGCTCAGATCTAATTGGTGCTATCAAAGGAAGAATTATCTCCATGGGTTCCCTTCTCCAAGCTTTGTATAGTCACTTTTTATTTTCCTGATGCCAGGGAAAGGATCCTGACAAAAAGATGCTATACCCAACTAACAGTTCTCTTCATCAGCCACTCCACAGAATCATTAGGTAAGTAAGTAAATTTAACACTAACTACACATGTTTCTAAAGGGTAGGAATCGGGGAGGGGGTTAAATATGTGAGAAAGGCTGTCAAGCTGACACCCTGGATAGAGTGCTGTAGCATCACAGCTCACAGCAACTTCCAATTCCTGGGCTCCAGCGAGGCTCTTGCCTCCGCCTTCCAAGTAGCTGGGATTATAGGCACCCGCCACAACGCCCGGCCATTTTTGGTTGCAGTCATCATTGTTGTTTGGCGGGTCCGGACTGGATTCAAACCCACCAGCTCAGGTGTACGTGGTTGACACCTTAGCCCGTTGAGCCACAGGCGCCGAGCCTACTATATGTATATTTAGAGAGATTCTAGTGAATAACTCACTTCCTCAACTTCTAGAGCAGTGCTATTCAACAGAAAGATAATCTGAGCCACACATAATCCAAAGATGTAATTCTATTTTCTTTTTTTTTTTTGAGACAGTCTCACATTGTCACCCTCCGGACAATGCTGTGGCATCACAGCACAACCTCCAGCTCCTGGGCTTAGGTGATTCTCTTGCCTCAGCTGGGACTACAGGCGCCTGCCACAACGCCCGGCTATTTTTTGTTGCAGTTTGGCTAGGGCCGGGTTCAAACCGCCACCCTCAGCATATGGAGCTGGCACCCTACTCAATGAGCCACAGGCGCCACCCCCTAATTCTTCATTTTCTAATAGCCACATTTTAAAAAGTAACACGGTAAAGTTGATTTGAATAATGTTTTATTTAGGGCAGTACCTGTGGCTCAAAGGAGTAGGGTGCCAGCCCCATAAGCTGGAGGTGGCAGGTTCAAACCTAGCCCCAGACAAAAACTGCAAAAATATATATATATAATAATAATAATGTTTTATTTAACTCAATATATTAAAAATATCATTTCATGGCTCGGTGCCTGTGGCTCAACGGGCTAAGGCACCAGCCACGTACACCTGAGCTGGTGGGTTTGAATCCAGCCTGCGCCCACCAAACAACAATGATGGCTGCAACCAAAAAATGGCCGGGCATTGTGGCGGGCACCTGTAGTCCCAGCTACCTGGGAGGCAGAGGCAAGAGACTCGCTTGAGCCCAGGAATTGGAGGTTGCTGTGAGCTGTGATGCTACCGCACTCTATCCAGCTTGAGGCTCTGTCTCAAAAAAAAAAAAAAATTATTTCATGGGTGGTGATGGTATTAGTGTTAAGCATAGCTGCCTTCCAAAATACCATTTCAACACACCATCGATATAAAAATTATTGAGGTAATTTATATTCATTTTGTCAACTCAGTCTTTTTTTTTTTTTTTTTTGACATAGTCTCACTCTGTCACCCAGGCAAGAATGCAGTGGTATCATCATAGCTCACAGCAACCTCAAACTCCTAGGTTCAAATGATCCTCCTGCCTCAGGCTCCCGGTAGCTGAGGACTACAGGTATCCACCACAATGCCAAGCTAATTTTTCTATTTTTCATACAGATGGGGCCTTACTCTTTACTCAGACTGGTCTGGAATTCCTGAGCTCAAATAACCCTCCACCTTGGCCTTCCAGAGTACTAGGATCACAGGTGTGAGTCACCATGGCTGGGCCATTTTGGCATCTCAGTCTTTGAAATATCAATTCAGACTAGCCATATTTCAGTATTCAACAGCCACAAGTGGTGGTAAACACCACGTTGAACACCACAGTTCTAGAGTTGTAGATGTCAATTTTTATAAAAAGGACTAATCTCTCAATTTTGACACATTAGCTACTTTTAATCTCAATAAATTGAATGGAAGTGTTCTAAATTTAAAGAGGAAGGATTTTATGATCTCAAAGAAACATAACACAGAAGAATGTGAATAAAATTCTTGATGATTTTAGTCATTAAATGGGGCTACTTAAAGCTAACCATTCCTGCACAGTGGCTCACACCTGTAATCGTAGCACTCTGGGAGGCTGAGATATCACTTGAGCTCAGGAGCTCAAGACCAGCCAGAACAAAATGGAGATCTGTCTCTATTAAAAATAGAAAAATTAACCGGATATCATGGCAGGTACCTGTAGTCCCAAGTATTTGGGAGGCTGAGGCAAAAGGATCACTTGAGCCCAGGAATTTGAGGTTACAGTGACCTATGATCATGCTGCTGCGCTCTAGTCTGGGCAAAACTGAGATACTGCCTCTAAAAAATGATTGTTCTAGATTATGAAAGATTAGATACACATGATAGCCAAAAGCAACGCATAAACCTTGTCTGAATTCTAGTGTTAATTGGAGACAAATTGGGAAGATTTGAGTAGGGATTAGCTATTATATTGGTGTCTTAGTATTAACTTTCTTAGACAGAGTGGTATCATACTTAGGTAGGAAAAAGTCCTTATTCTTAGTAGAAGCATGGTAAGTATTTAGGAGTAAGGTGTCTTGATGTTTACAACTTATCGATGGTTCAATAAAAAAATCTATGTAAGATAGTGCCCATAGCTCAGTGGGCAGGGCACTGGCCACATACACCCAGGTTGGTGGGTTTGAACCCAACGAGGGCCAGCTAAACAACAACTGCAACAAAAAAATAGCTAGGTGTTGTGGCAGGTACCTGTTACTTGGGAGGCTGAGGCAAGAGAATCACTTAAGTCCTAGAGTTTGAGGTTACTGTGAGCTGTGATGCCACAACATTCTACCCAGGGCGACAGCTTGAGTCTCTGTCTCGAAAAAACAAAACAACTATATAAATATAGATTATATTAAATCTATATGTTAACAGTTCTTGAATCTGGTGACTATATAGGTAGGCCTTATATAATCAATTTTTGTATGTTTGAACATCCTCATAATAAACAGGGAAAAGAGACAATTCTAAATTAAAAGTCACAATAACCAAATGTGAACCTTGATTAAATCTTGGTTCCTGAAAAACAGCTTAAAAGAGATACTATTGGAACAATTGGGGAAAAAACAGAAAATGACTGTGTATTACATGTCATTAAGAAGTTGTTAATATCCATAAATGTGGCAATTATATTGTGGTTCTGTAAAGTAATATCCTTACTCTTGGGGTATAAGATGCTTGCCGAAGTAGTTATGGATGAAGCGTCATAATGTCTACAACTTTCTGTGAAATGGTTTAGTAAAAAACAAATCATACATAAGGGCTATACATCCTCTATCTAGTTAGCTAAAGTAAACACGGCAAAATGCCAACACCTATTAAACATGTTTATGGGTGATCATTCTACTATTCTTTCAGTTTTTTGTATGTTTAGAAAGTCTCATAATAGAAAATTTATAACATTTTAAAGCTAAAAATAAGTATCAACACTGTATTTTTTCAACTTTCAGTAAATAGGATAAAAACACAAATCAAAACTACCTGTACTTTTCTCCATGTAGATTCTAATACTAAAAAAGGACCAGCAAGGGGCTGCGCCTGCAGCTCAAAGGAGTAGGGCACTGGCCCCATATGCCAGAGGTGGTGGGTTCAAACCCAGCCCCAGCCAAAAACCACAAAAAAAAAAAAAATAAAGGACCAGCATGAAAGTAATATGTCTTTATTTCTGTGTCCTTTATTGGGCTGTACATATATAATGGAAGTTAAAATGACCTTGTTTGAGATCTGCAGTGTGCTGAGTACAGGAAAAATAGATGGTTCTTAATTTTTAAGGAGCTCAAAACAGTATAGTGTAAAATGGTCTAAATTCTTATTTCCCAACCAAATTTTCCATTTTAGTTTCCGGAGTTTCATTTATAGAGATAAGGTCTCTTATCTGCCTAACTTAAGTGTTTCTCAACATTTAGAAAGCCACAGATTCCTATGACAAACATTAAATCTCACACATCATTAAAGCAAGAATTACTATCTTCCATTCATCTTACCAGTATTCTTACTGAAGTAAAACTGAAGGATTTGCATTACATTACAAAAACTGAACAATTTCTCTATGGCTGAGTCCTTAGTAAGTTTTCCTAATAAATTATTTCCAGAAAGAAGCCTTAGCAACATTTTTATTCTGATAACTCTCAATACCTTAGCTAATGGATAATAACCACCCCCTATGCTGTAGATGCTAAAGGAATCCATCAGCAGGTACAACTGAGGTCTTCTACAATTTGCAAAATTACCTAATACTATTAACTTTTAGCTGTCATTATTGTCTACCTCGAGCTGGTAATTAAAACAAACAGGCTCTACAACTTGGCACTTAAAAATCATTGGCTCAGTGTCTATAGATCAGTGGTTATGGCACCAGCCACATACACCACAGCTGGAGGGGTCAAACCTGGCATGGGCCTCCTAAACAACGTTAACTACAACAACAACAAAAAAATAGCCAGGAGTTTGTGGCAGGCACCTGTAGTCCCAGCTACTTGGGAGGCTGAGGCAAGAGAATCACTTAAGCCCAAGAGTTTGAGGTTGCTGTGAGCTGTGACACCACAGCACCCTACCAAGGGTAACAAACAGAGATTCTGCCTCAAAATAAAAAAAAAAAATTCATGGGCGGCGCCTGTGGCTCATGGAGTAGGGCACTGGCCCCATATACCGAAGGTGGCAGGTTCAAACCCGACCTCAGCTGAACTGCAAAACAGAAAAATAGCCAAGCATTGTGGCAGGCGCCTATAGTCCTAGCTACTCGGGAGGCTGAGACAAGAGAATCGCCTAAGTCCAGGAGTTGGAGTTGCTGTGAGCTGTGTGATGCCACGGCACTCTACCAAGGGCAATGAAATGAGACTCTGTTTCTACCAAAAAAAAAAAAAAAAATCATTTACTGCTACCAATTGTTTATCATATTGTCCCAAGGAAATCTTTTCCATTTCACTAGTACTCTCATCTAGACCAAAATTGGAGGGGTTTTGGTCTAGTACTGGGAAAGCATTTGCATGTAATATATATAAAAACAAAGTAAGATTTCCCAGGGAAAAAGGGAAATAAAAACAATATTAAGGGAAAAAAATCAATATATCAGAGACAAATAATTTACATATACATAGTTGATGTGAGGCTGGTTACTGCTAAACAAAAAATAACTAAGAAATATTTTCTTTAGTTTCAATTATTTCTGCAATATCAGTACATTCTGAGAATAAAGATAAAGTCCCATAAAATTGAGTTCTCTGTTGAAAGTATTAGTTAATGACATTTTGGAGGAAAAAACACATGCCAGGCTGCTCAGTGTTATTCAAAGGTGCAAATGTGTTTATTTTTCAAATGCCATAAACAATCTTCCTTTGCAGATATTATATTTTTATCACCAGGTCTGGTAACTAAAACTAAGGAACTATTTAACTTGAAAGGTGTCGACCAAGCTTTCAGTGTGCTTTCTAGAAAGAAGATGCAAGAAGTAAACAGAGCCCTAGAGGTAACCAAGTGATTAGAAACCAATTAAGTTAAGCAATTACTAAAACTGCTCTCCCTCCTTTGGGCAAAAATGGATCACAAGTGAGACTCTGATATAAAAATGAAAATGCTTACATGCTAAAATGACAAAACTGTTTTGAAGAAAGACTACTTTAAAGGGAGAACTATTTACATGGTTAAATGTGGACAGATAAGTTTGATCAGCGTAGATAGAAAATTTATAGTTTACTTGTTTAGAAATATCAAAGCAATGTTTTTAGACATAGAATATATGTTTTCATGGTCAAATTTAGTAAGTATTCACAGTGAAACAGAAAAATAGGTGACAGTAAGGAAGACAATCACATTAGGGCCTACTGGTTTTCAAGAGCTATTTTAGGTGTCTTTACAACATTTCAGAAGATTAAGAAACCCTATGAATGTATACCATGCAAAACTTTTCTCAATGCCAATTTCAGAATCTATTACTTTAACTACGTAATTCTGAAGTAATTTTACAGAGCTACCCTGACCTCAGTTCAGATTTAATTTGTGAAAAGAAAAGCTAAAGCAAACTTGTAATATTTTACATCAAATACTTACACTTCAACTTTTAAAGTACTCTTAAAATCAAACTATTCTACTACCTACCTGGTTCACCTTTCACTCGCAAAATGTATTTTTAAAAATTTAATTGCATAACAAATCAGACTTCTTACATGTAAACTAATCTTATAAACTATTCATTCCTTTTAGTGCCTCCTAAGTCTGGGAAACTTATCTATAAAGACATACAACTTAAAACAATCTTAACTAAATGATGAGTCCTGTCTATTGCTTTCAAATGCACTAACCTTCTCAAAAACACTGGATGGGGTCATCAAACAAAACCTGATGTTCTGAATGATGGTATCGGTATGTCTCCAGCGTCTTCTATCATGCCGCAGCCAAGACTGCACAGCCTCGTACAGCTCTATCTCTGGGAACCTGCTCAGATGATCATTATCCAAATAAGACATGAGCTTTTCAAAGCTCAGATAGGACAGGAAGTCAGGCCTGGACATGAGTGGCACAAAGTTGTCTAGCAGAAAGGCGTCCAACTTCTCCCTGACTCCCTCGATGTTTACACCAAAATCATCTAAGAGTCTCATAATTTCTGCACAGTTTTCTAAGCAGATTTTCGCTAATAGAAAAGAGCAGCAGAACTTCACCACTTCTATAAGTTGAACATACATGGCAGCCTGAAGAATCTCATGAACTGTATTCATACTCAGTTCTATAGTTCCATAGTACATAAACTGAAGGACGTGGCTGAAACCAGTAGCAGTAAGACCTTTTAAATGAATTTTGTCCTGATCTCGTTCTCTCATGTCTGCAGTAAACATAATTCTGAAGTAATCACTCTGGGTGGCCAAGAGTGCTTTATGGGCCTGGAACTGATGATCTTCAATAACCAGAGTGACATCAAGAAGCAATCCCTCCTCATACAGTGCTCTGAACCCAGCAGAGACACTGGTGTCATGGATGGAGGAACAGAATCCTTCCACGTCCCCTGCCATGGATCACCTGGAAAAAAAAAAAATCAATGAAAATGGGGTTAAATATTTCTATGCATTCAGAAGACATTATTAACTTCAGAGTTTTAACAATTTTTATAACTATCTCAATTCCACTGTCTAAGTCCTAAATGTACAAGCCCTTAGGGAGAAGACAACTTAAAAGTCTGGAGACTAATGTTTTTGGCTTCTTTACCTGAGGAATTAAAAAAAAAAAAAAATCAAACAATGGTAAATTGTCATCTTACAAACAGTATCTACCAATCACGTTGATTTTATACTGGTCATCAAATGTATTTAAATATATTCCAAAATTATTGACACAGAAAGGATTTTACACTCAAATAATTAATTATGAGAAAAAACTGCAAAAAAGAAATTAAACTGGAAAGTCACTTAGAAACTAGAAAGTTGGCTTGGGGCCTGTGGCTCAACAGGCTAAGGCACCAGCCACATACACCTGATCTGGCGGGTTCGAATCCAGCCCGGGCCCGCCAAACAACAATGACAGCTGCAACCAAAAAATGGCCAGGCGTTGTAGCGGGCACCTACAGTCCCAGCTACTTGAGAGCTGGGAGGCAAGAGACTCGCCTTGGGAGGCGGAGGCAAGAGACTTGCTTGAGCCCAGGAATTGGAGGTTACTGTGAGCTTTGATGCCACAGCACTCTCCCCAGGGTGACAGCTTGAGGCTCTGTCTCAAAAAGAAAGAAACTAGAAAGTTACCCAAAGAAAATACTCATGTATGTATGCCAAGTTTTACATGAACGGTTTTTCTTTCTAGCCTTCTTCATGATCAAAAAAAAAAAATTAGAAAGTTAAAAAAAAAGGCTCAGCGCCTGTGGCTCAGCGGGCTAAGGCGCCAGCCACGTACACCTGAGCTAGCGGGTTCGAATCCAGCCCAGGCCCACCAAACAACAATGACGGCTGCAACCAAAAAATGGCCGGGGCGTTGTGGTGGGCGCCTGTAGTCCCAGCTACTTGGGAGGCGGAGGCAAGAGACTCGCTTCAGCCCAGGAATTGGAGGTTGCTGTGAGCTATAATGCCGTGGCATATCTATCCAGGGTGACAGCTTGAGGCTCTGTCTCAAAAAAAAAAAGAAAGTAAAAAAAAAAAAGGCTCAGTGGAGCAAGAGGGTGGTGTCTTGGTGTGTGCCACACCTTTTGGGGGCAAAACACAATTTAAGAGGGACTTTACCTAACAAATGCAATCAGTGTAACCTGGTTTCTTGTACCCTCAATGAATCCCCAACACCAGAAAAAAAAAAAAAAAAGGCTTGGCGGCTAAGGCGTCAGCCACATTTGAGCTGGTGAGTTCAAATCCTGCCCTGGCCCACAAACCAACATTGAGGGATACAACCAAAAATTTGCGTGGCATTGTGGCGGGCACCTGTAGTCCCAGCTACTCGGGAGGCTGAGGCAAGAGAATCGCTTAAGCCCAGGAGTTGGAGGTTGCTGTAGCTGTGTGACACCACAGCACTCTACCAAGGGTGATAAAGGGAGACTTGGTCCCTACATTAAAAAAAAAAAAAAAAAAAAGGAAAAGAAAAAGAAAGTAAAAAATATAAATAAAAAAATATTAAAAACAAAAAAATTAAGTACTCAAAAGTCCAACAATGTATTATTAAATGTCACACTCTGAAAAGGGATTACTATAACAATTAAAAATGATAGCATTTCACCAACATTAAAAAAAAAAGAAATAAATAAATTATGGCAATGGGCTCAGCACCCGTAGCACAGTGGCGGCACCAACCACATACACCAAGGCTGGCGGGTTCAAACCCGACCCAGAGCCAGCTAAACAATAACAACTACAACAGAAAAATAGCTGGGCATTGTAGTGGGCACCTGTAGTCACAGTTACTTGGGAGGCTGAGACAAGAGAATCGCTTAAGCCCAAGAGTTTGAGGTTGCTGTGAGCTGTGATGCCACAGCACTCTACCCAGGGCAACATAGTGAGACTCTGCCTCAAAAATAAAATAAAAATAAAGAATGATGGCAATGATCCACCTATTCTGACAAACAATATTTATTAGATATTGTTATGTTTAACAACAAATAGGCTGGTCAGGTATGGAGGCTCACACCTGCAATCCTAGCACTTTGGGAGGCCAATGTGGGAGAAAGGCTTGAGGCCAGGAGTTCAAGACCAGCCTGAACAGCATGAGATCCCATCGCTACAAAAATGCAGAAAAATTAGCCAGGTAAGATGGCACATGCCTGTAGTCCCAGCTACTCAGGAGGCTGAGGCAGAAGGACCATTTGAGCCCAGGAGTTGGAGGTTGTTGCAGTGAGCTGTGATGACAGAAGCAACAGAGTGAGGCCCTGTCTCAAGAAGTAAAAACATGGGGCACCTATAGCTCAGTGGTTAGGGCACCAGCCACATGCACTGGGGCTAATGGGTTCCAACTCGCCCAGGGCCTGCTAAACAACAACAATAAAATAGCTGGGCATTGTGGCAGGTGCCTGTTGTCCCAGCTACTTGAGCCCAAAAGTCTGAGTTTGCTGTGAGCTATGATGTCAAGGCACTCCACAGAGGGCGACAAAGCGAGACTGTCTTAATTTAAAAAAAAAAAAAAAAAGCAAAAACAAGGTGACCCCAGCAAACTGAGGATATCTCTAAAAATTAAATACACATGTATGTGTTTCAATGAGAAAAAGTCTAAAGAAATATATATGAAAATCCCTCAGTAGTAAAATTTTAAGAGATACTTGTCTTTCCCTTTTTACTTACCTCATTAAGCTTATTTTTATTTATATATTTTTTGAGACAGAGCCTCAAGCTGTCACCCTGGATAGAATGCTGTGGCATCACAGCTCACAGCAACCTCCAATTCCTGGGCTCAAGCGAGTCTCCTTCCTTCACCTCCCAAGTAACCGGGACCACAGGCGCCTGCCACAACGCCGGGCCATTTTTTTTTTTTTTTGGTTGCAGCCATCATTGTTGTTTGGTGGGCCCAGGCTGGATTCGAACTCGCCCGCTCAGGTGTACGTGGTTGGCGCCCTAGCTGCTTGAGCCACAGGCGCCGAGCCTATTTTCTTTTTTTTTGAGACAAGAGTCTCACTATGTTGCCCTGGGTACACTGCTATGGCATCACAGTTCACAGCAACCTCAAACTCTTGGGCTTAACCGATTCTCTTGCCTCACTTTCCCAAGTAGCTGGGACTACAGGCACCCGCCACAACGCCCGGCTATTTTATTGTTGCAGTTGTCATTGTTGTTTAGCTGGCCCAGGTCAGGTTCCAATCCGTAAACCTCAGTGCATGTGGTCGGCACCTTAACCACTGAGCCATGGGCACCGAGCCTATTATTATTGTTTTTTTGGAGACAGAATCTATGTTGCCCTCAGTAGAGTGTGTGGCGTTATAGCTCACAGCAACCTCAAACTCCTGGGCTTAAATATTTCTCTTGTCTCAGCCTCCCAAGTACCTGGAACTACAGCCACCTGCCACAACGTCTGGCTATTTTTTTTGTTGCAGTTGTCATTGTTGTTTAGCTGCTCTAGGGTAGGTTCCAACCCGGCACCCTTAGTGTATGTGGCTGGCAAGGTAACCACTATGCTACGGACACCAGCTCACCTGCCTTTATTTTAAAAAATTTGTATTGCTTATATATTTAAAATAATTTCAAAGGAACTTAAAACATATCTTTACACATCAGAGAAACGAGCAAAGACAGAATTATAATCAGGGCTCAGCACCTGTGGCTCAAACGGCTAAGGCACAAACCTCATACACTTGAGCTGGCGGGTTTGAATTCATCCCAATCCGACCAAATAATGACGGCTACAACCAAAAAAGAGCCAGGCAGGGGTGGCGCCTGTGGCTCTTCGAGTAGGGCACCAGTCCCATATACCAAAGATAGCGGGTTCAAACCCAGCCTCAGCCGAACTGCAAAACAGAAAAATAGCCAAGCGTTGTGGCAGGCACCTGTAGTCCCAGCTACTAGGGAGGCTGAGGCTAGAGAATCACCTAAGCCCAGGAGTTGGAGGTTGCTGTGAGCTGTATGATGCCACAGCACTCTACTGAGGGCGATAAAGTGAGACTGTGTCTCTATAAAAAAAAAAAAATAGCCGGGCAGGTACCTGTAGTCCCAACTACTTGGGAGGTGCAGGCAGGAGAATTGCTTGAGCCCAAGAGTTGGAGGTTGCTGTGAGCTGTGATACCATCAACAACACTCTACCCAGGGCAATTGCTTGAGGCTCTGTCTCAAAAAAAAAAAGGATTATAATTAGATCTCTTGTCTCAGCGCCTGTGGCTCAAGCGGCTAAGGTGCCAGCCACATACACCTGAGCTGGTGGGTTCACATCCAGCCCAAGTCTGCCAAACAACAATGACAACTACAACCAAAAAATAGCTAGGTGTTGTGGTGGGCTCCTGTAGTCCCAGCTACTTGGGAGGCAGAGGCAGGACAATTGCTTGAGCCCAGGAGTTGGAGGTTGCTGTGAGCTATGATGTCACAGCACTCTACCCAGAGCAACAGCTTGAGGCTCTGTCTCAAAAAAGAAAATATGTATATAATTAGATCTCTTAAGTAAGTAGAATAACCTAATTCAGTCTATTAAACTATATACATGTATGAAGTGATTTTCTTCTTTTCACACAAACTTCTCCAGGCCATCTATCTTAACTCATCCTCACACAGCTACTAGCTTCCCCCCACAGTGACCCTACCACCATTCTGAATACCCTCTGGACTCTTTCCAGTGTGCCTAGTGGAACCTTGCTTCAACGTAAACAAACTCCCCTAGGACTCAGGTTGGTTCCAGAAAGTTCCCTGCTCAACCTGATTTAAATTAGTCATGGTTTTATCACAGCTTCCAGGCTTCCTGCCTCCTTCCTACTATCTTCACTTTAAATATTCTTCTAGGGCGGCGCCTGTAGCTCAAAGGAGTAGGGCGCTGGCACCATATGCCGGAGGTGGCAGGTTCAAACCCAGCCTCAGCCAAAAACTACCAAAAAAAAAAAGAAAAAGAGAGAGAGAGAGAGAGAAGAAAAATATTCTTCTAGAGTTTATAGACCTTCCAGTTTGTTCTTTTTGAGACAGGGTCTCATTCTGCTGGCCAGGCTGCAGTGCGGTGCATTCTAAGCTCACTGCAACCTGGAACTCCTGAGTTTAAGCGATCCTCCTGCCTCAGCCTCTTGACTAGCTGGGACTACAGGAACATCCCACTGCACCCAGCCAACAGACCTACTTACTAAGCTTTCTTTTAGCTTTTTATCCTCTCTTTTCTCAAACGCAGCCTTTTGCACAGATAAAAGTCCCCTTTCTGTTGCCCTGTCACTTACATACACACCTCTACATCACTCTCCCACATGTGCTAAAGACTTGTGCTGAGTCATTTCTGTCACCACTTCAATGTTCACATAAGATCATCTATCTAAAGACCAAAAGTCAAAGCTCCCTGACCACCTTTAATTCCTACAACCACCCCCACCTTACTCCATTGCAAACCCTACTCCCCAAACCTCTTGGATCCGGCCCTGGATCCAGACTTGGACCTCATCTCCAATCTTTTAACTACCAACTTTCCTCTTAACCTTCCTACTCTTTTCACTTATTCTGTCATCTCCTAACTTTACCTCTGTCCTTCTCCAGCTTAGACCTTCCTATATCAGAGCAACAACTTTCTTGCCAGGACCTTCATTCCTATTACTCTTTTGCCTGTCCTTTGTTTCTGACCTAAATCAAAACTATGCCAATTGGTCCTTTAATCTCTGGTAGAGCTCTGAGCAGTTTTGTCCTTTGAACAGCTGTGAAGAAATTCCCTGTTGGTGTACACAGATGCTCCATGAAAGATATTCCCAAACTAAGGACGAGTATAAACAAATCTCTGAGATACTACAGCCATATTGAAAGCATTGTATAGAATACCTTATGACTTGGAATCCTATACGTGGAATTATTTACTGATACACTATTCACAGACCATGCCAGCCTAAAAATGTACAATCAAGAGATATGGCAGCCAACATTTATGCTTCTGAATACCCACCAGTACAACGCTGGGACTCAATCTCCCATATTCTTTTCTTTCCCCGATTGAGTGTTTTGATGGACTATGACAGTGGTTCTCAACCTTCCTAATGCTGTGACCCTTTAATACAGTTCCTGTGGGTCACAGCCCCCAGGTTGAAAACCGCTGGACTATGAGCCCTCCAGTGAAGCAACTGGCAATGTAGAGAACTGCTATCACCTGCTCTATCTTCTTACTCTATTACTAAGGCCTTCCCCTTTAATTTACTAAAAGGAAGAGCCCCTCTATGTGTCAGGCACTAGCTTAGGTATGAAGGTATGTGCCATTTGGGAGTCTCCTCTGTACTCTGGATTCAGCTGAGCCGTCAGTTGTTGAGAGGGAAAAGGTGTTTTCAAGCAGGGCTCTTGCCTCAGCCTCCCAAATAGCTGGGATTACAGGCACCTGCCACAATACCTGGCTAATTTTTCTATTTCTAGTAGAGATGGAGTCTAGCTCTTGCTCAGGCTGGTCTCCAAATTCTGAGCTCAAACAATCCTCCCACCTTGGCCTTCCTGAGTGCTAGGATTACAGGTATGAGCCACCGTCCATGGCCAAAAAAACCTTGTTAATAAGAAATATGAAAGGATACTATACCAAATATTAAATACTATACTACTGTGCTACAGGCCCTGAGCCCCCATCTTTTATTATAAAATATTAAAATATGGCTTGGTGCCCATAGCTCAGTGGTTAGGGTGCCAGCCACATATACCGGGGCTAATGGGTTCAAACCCAGCCTGGCCTGCAAAACAACAACAACAACAACAAAAATAGTCAGACGTTGTGGCGGGTGCCTGTAGTCCCACTACTTGGGAGGCTGAGGAAAGAGAATCGCTTCAGCCCAAGAGTTTGAGGTTGCTGTGAACTGTGACGCCACAGCACTCTACAGAGGGCTACATAGTAAGACTCTGTCTCAAAAAATTACTAAGTAAAAATAAATAAAATAAAAATGGCTATCTTGGGCAGCACCTGTGGCTCAGTGAATAGAGTACCGGCCACATATCCTGAGGGTGGCAGGTTCGAACCTGACCCCGGCCAAACTGCAACAACAACAACAACAAAATGGCTATCTTGGGGTAGAGTATCAGTTTTTACTTTTTTCTCCTTCCTATTTGCTAATCTGTGTTTTCCAATCTAACTGTAATGCAAGTGTATTATTGTTAAAAACAAAAAAGTTCATAAAAAAAATACTGTTAACAAACACTTGTTAGTCCAATTCAATGGTTACATCCTAGTCCCTATTTCTCTGGATCCTTCTATAGCGTAATTTATGCCCACAGCTCATCACTCAGCTCTGTGATACTGAACTCCTGATCCTCTTCCTCTTCTTACACTGCTCATTTCTTAATTTTCTTCATGGACTCACATTTCTTGAATACCCCTAAAACATTGGGATCCTTCAGGATTCTGTTTTTGCCCCTTCTCTCTTCTCATCTAAACATCTTGTCTTCCCAAATAACCTCATCTCAATCCCTGGTTTCTGCTTACATGTACTTTCACCAATACTTTGATACGTGTAATCTCTGTACAAATCTATCCTCACTCTAGTCCTTTAATATGTTGAATAAACTACCTAGTAAACACTTCTGAGCACTCCATTTTGGGATCTCAAAAATCAACGTATCTAAACAGAATCATAAGGCTGGGCAAGGTGGCTCACACCTATAATCCTAGCACTCAGGGAGGCCAAGGTGGGTGAATTGCTTGAGTTCAGGATTTCAAAATCAGCTTGAGCAAGAGCAAGACCCTGTCTCTACTAAAAAATAGAAAAAAATAACAGGGTGTTGTAGCAGGCGCCTATAGTCTTAGCTAATTGGAAGGCTGTGGCAAGAGGATGGCTTCAGCCCAAGAGTTTGCGGTTGATATGAGCTATGACACCAGGACATTCTAGCCTGGGGCAACAGACTGAGAGTCTGTCTCAAAAAAATAAAAAATTAATAAATAAATAAACAGAATCATAATTCTACCCTCCCTCTCCATATATCCCCCATTTTATTGAGAGACATTCTAAGTATCTTTCTTCTAACTTGTCCCCACCTTACCTTTACGTCCTACTGATTCCACCACATTAAATGTTCACTTATCTATGACAGCAAAGTATATATACAAGATGAAATTAATACTAAATTTTTTTTAGTATTTTATTAATCAAAAGCTATATATTTCATTTTGGAAAGGCAAAACACAAGGTATCTATTATTTGGATAAACAAATATATTTTAGGTACTGTAATTCATCAATGCTTGGCAGAACTACTTTACTAACCCTTTCAAGATTAAAGCAAGCTATGCTATCAGTTTGGTCTTGTTTTTTTTTTTTTTTTTTGAGACAGAGCCTCAAGCTGTCACCCTGGGTAGAGTGCTGTGGCATCACAGCTCACAGCAACCTCCAACTCCTGGGCTCAAGCGAGTCTCCTGCCTCCGCCTCCCAAGTAGCTGGGACTACAGGTGCCCGCCA
>CAUYON010188627.1:0-17450 GCA_963573935.1 Arctocebus calabarensis | reverse complement strand
CCAAACTGCAAAAAACAAAAAAAATAGCCGGGCGCTGTGGCAGGCGCCTGTAGTCCCAGCCACTAGGGAGGCTGAGGCAAGAGAATCACTTAAGCCCAAGAGCTGGAGGTTGCTGTGAGCAGTGTGACGCCACGGCACTCTCCCCAGGGCGATAAAGTGAGACTCTGTCTCTACCAAAAAAAAAAAAAAAACAAAGTTAGATAACTCTTGTAAAAAGTGGATATGAGGTAATAGTTTAATGAATATCTTCCAAATGACTTAAAAATTTTTTTGTTTTGTTTTGTTTTTGAGACAGAGCCTCAAGCTGTCACCCTGGATAGAGTGCTGTGGCAACACAGCTCACAGAAACCTCCAATTCCTGGGCTCAAGCGAGTCTCCTGCCTCTGCCTCCCAAGTAGCTGGGACTACAGGCGCCCGTCACAACGCCCAGCTATTTTTTGGTTGCAGCCATCATTGTTGTTTGGCTGGCCCAGGCTGGATTTGAACCTACCAGCTCAGGTGTACATGGCTGGTGCCTTAGCCACTTGAGTCACAGGCGCCAAGCCTTAAAAAAATTTTTTTTTAGAGATACAGTCTTGCTATGCTGCCCAGGCTGGAGTGCAGTGACTATTCACAGGAACAACTAGCATATGACCACCTTGAATCAAGCAATCTTCCTGCCCCAGGCTCCTCAGTAGCTGGGACTAGAGGTATGCACCCACATACCTAGTCCAAAATGACTCTTAAAATTAGAATTGATACAACCACTCAAATAAGAGACTCTGGATCTTCTGAGAGTAAAACCTTTACATACTTCAAGAGATGTTAGAAACCGAAATAGATACTTGGAAACTTCATCTCCTTGAGAACTAAATAATGTACAATTTCCCCAACATGTTCAATTAAAAAAAAATCATTTGAAAAATCAGCTCATTTTTTGAGAGGGAAAACCCCCAAAATGATTATCAAAGAGATTTTTTTTAAGAGATCCTATATTTTCTGAAACTTTCTACGTGGGGGTTTTCTCTTGCAAATCAGCTTATTTAGATTCTGCTCATAGAGTGGGCCTGTAACTGGGAGCTCACAGCACTGAGGTATGCACTTCAAATGGCTCTTCCTCTGCTGTTTCAGTTTGAAGTTTACGGATTTAAATTTACCTCCCTCCTCTCTCCACGCAAGGTGGTGGTGGTTTTGTCTTTATATCATAACAGAACACAGACTAGACTGACTCACTTATGAACGATTTAAATTATAGGTCATTTTTCAAAGATCATTTTCACCTTACCACTCCTTTGGGGACTTTTTTGTTCTGGTACAATGCAGCTCCAAACACAAGGTTAAAATGTGGAGAATTTTATCGTTTCAATCAATTTATATACAGCAGAAATGAGTTGATTTGCTTCCTAAAGCGTCCAAAAGGGAAGCCTGAGCCACACAGTTTATACAGAAGATAACTGAAAATAATTTCTACAAGGATACTATCACTTTCATTGACAGGAAATTGTCTTCTGAAAAGAAAACAAGGATAGTTACGTTACTTTCATTTGATAGAGGTGAACTCATGTCTGCACAACACTCCCAACAAGAGTGGGAGTGGGGAGACTATGTATCATATTCAGATAAGGATACTGGTGCTAGCTTTAAGGACTTTGCCTTGAAGTGGCACCATGAATCACAACAGGGAAAAAGGTTGGGCTTTCCTGTGGGTCATCGAGGAACCACTGTAGGGGACTGTGGGACAAGACTGTCATGTCTGTAGTGCCAGCTACTTGGGAGGCTGAGGTGCGAGGATCACTTGATCCTAGGAATTTGAGTCCAGCCTGAGCAATACAAATAAAAGAAAAAAATAAAAACCAGACCACCATCACCACCTTCTGCAGTCAACGTTTTACCCATCCCCCCCACCCCAAACTCTTTTCCCTACGCAGTTCAGTCTGTATTTAAACAAGATGATAATAAGGTTTCTCCTTACTAATCAAAGAAAGATTAGTCAGAATTGCATCAAAAAATGAACCAACAATGATGAAGCAGGCAAGTTAAAGGACTGGTAACTGCCACTCTGTGTACCCAAACTAGGGATCCAGTCCCTGCCCACACGTGGTAGGGGCAGTGAGGTATGGCTGTGGCGCTTGGCATGCCTGTGAGAATTAAACAAATTAATGAGAATAAAACCTTTAGAAAAGGGCCTTGCATTTAGTAAATTCTCAGCAAACGTTAGCTGTTACGGTAAGGGAGAGTGGGGGAGGCAGGACAATGTGCCCGCAGTGCAGTACAATAATCCTGAGACAGGCACGGGGAGAATCAAAAGAGCAGCATCTGGTTACATGGAGCACAGGGATGCATACAGGGAGGGCACGCTTGGGAGCATCCCGAAGCCCGAGTCCAGAGGAATCCAGTTAGCGGAGAGTTAAGAACTCCCAGCAGAAAGGACAGCATGTGTAAAAGTTTACAGGGAGGAAGCAGTTCAGGACGCTCAAGTGCAGATAATGAGGCTGGAAGTTGGAAGGGAACCAGATAAGGAGGCCTGTAGTATGTCAGGTGAAGGAGTCTGAACTTGATCCTGAAAGGGAGAGGAGCACTGTTAAGACTCTCCAGCCAAAAAAAAAAAAAGTCTCAAACTATGGAATCACAGGATCATATTTGTATCTCAGATCACTCCTGCCCTAGGGAGGAAGACTCAGAGGACAGAGGGAGAAAGGTTGAGAAAATTTCCCATCAAACTGACTAAAATGCTGACACTTAGAACCCAGTAACCTGGCAAATTTACTTAGGTGAAACATCTCACCCCTTACCAACAGGGGGAAAGTATTGCACAAGGTTCTGGAAACCAAGGGCTGCTGTTTAATATTTACTTCTTGCTGTTGGGCTCACCTAAACAATGAGACTAGCGGGGACTCAGGAACTGTCGAATGAATCTGTGTGGCTCTGCTGGGGGAGGCCTCTCTCCCCTGTCGTTCCTGTTACTGCTCAGGGCTACCGCGTGGGATTTCTACCTGAACTCAACTTGTTTTGCCTTCCTGTTCTCTTTCTCCAAAGTGGCCACTCGACCCTTCTGGGTTTAGTGCATCTCTTTGGGTTGACTCCACCCACTTCCATCCTTGTGATGAAGAAGAGCAAAGCCCCGTCCGTCCGCAGTCTTCCAGGGCTCTGAGATGCAAGAAAGGAGGCTCAGTTTTCCTGCCCCCCCACCCCCACCCCCCCAGGAGCAGGTCCACCAGCCTGGGCCCACTGCAGCCAGCACAGCCTTGCTCACACCTCACCAGGCCAGGGAGGACCGAGGGGGTGGGAGGAGACGAAGCGTCTTCTGCATAACATGTTGCTGATGGCAAAACATTAACTGGGACCCACGCCTCTGACTTCCAAACTCGGAGCATCTCCTACCAGATGACACACACTTTAAACAAAATACAACGCTCATTAAAGCAAGCATGTTCTTCATGACCTCACTGACGTGGGTAATGGGAAACCAAGACGTGATCACTAACCGAATTGGAATGTTTACACTGGCTGCATAGCTGCTCCCCTAAAGGAATCTGTTTTGGGAAACCAGGCTCTGGCTTCCTAATTTCCGAGTGTGTGGGTTTCGCTATGCCGGGCACTAGGGCACAGGAAGGGAGTCTTTCCAAGTGGGAAGAAGAGCTGAGGAGATATGGCAGACACGACAGGGGTCTTTCCAAGCAAAGTTCTTATACATGATAAAGTCAAATGAATGAAGGCAGAAGTTATGTTTTTAATGGCTCAAGGTAGAACAATTCACAATATCGGCCGGGCAGTGGCTCACGCCTATAATCCCAGCACTCTGGGAGGCTGAGACTGGCAGATTGCTTGAGCTCAGGAGTTCAAGACCAGACTGAGCAACAGTGAGAGTCCATCTTTATTAAAAATAGAATAATTAGAACCACCCCTCCTCCTCCCACAATCCCTTACACTCCTTCTTTCCAACGCGGGCCCAGCCAAATGTTTCCTGCAAAGAAGGGTGGCAAGAAGATGGGCGGGTCTGCCATCAATGAGGTGGTGACCCGAGAATACACCATCAACATTCATGAGCACATCCATGGAGTGGGCTTCAAGAAGCGTCCCCCTCCAGCACTCAAAGAGATCCGGAAATTTGCCATGAAAGAGATGGGGACTCCTGATGTGTGCAGTGACACCAGGCTCAACAAAGCTGTGCGGGCCACAGGCATAAGGAACATCCCATACCGTAACTGTGTGCGGTGGTCCAGAAAATGTAATGAAGATGACGATTCACCAAATAAGCTCTATACTTTGTTATCTATGGACCTGTTATCACTTTCAAAAGTCTACAGACAGTGAACGTGAATGAGAACTAACTGGTGATTGTCAGACACATCAAATAAAGTTATACAACCACCCCCAAAAATAGAAAAATTAGCCTGACATTGTGGTGGGCACCTGTAGTCCAGCTACTTGGGAAGCTGAGGCGTGAGGATTGCCTGAGTCCAAAGAGTTTGAGGTTGCTGTGAACTATGAGGCCATGGCACTCTACCCACGGGGACAGAGTGAGACCCTGTCTCAAAAACAAAACCCAACTCACCACAATATCAAGTTTCCACCCAGGAGTGGGAAATCTCCCTAGGAAGCATCTTTCCTTCAATGCTGATGTAAAATTAGGGCAGGAAGAAAACCCAGGGATACTTTAAAATCTTTCTCCTTTCCTTCTGAGCATATGACACAAAAGTTGCTTTGCTTTGCTGTTTTAGGTTTTTGTTTATTTTTGCAAGTAAACCACCTTAGATCATAAGTTTTAAGTGTTAATTAAGAATGGAAATTAACACTCTCATCTAACCAACCCTGATAATAAGATGATGATCAAGTGAGTGACACCCTCCGGATGAGCTCATAACTGCCCATTAAAAGACTACCAGGTAAAAAGAGTACAGGAAGCCACACAAGATCACACATGATACAGGCGAATAATCTGACAGCTCCGCAGAACTGATTCTCAAGACAAAAACAGTCATGGTCAACCCATCCTTCCCAAAGATGGATGGATCTTTACTTTAAAGGATCCCAACCCATCCTTCCCAAAGATGGATGAATAAATTACTTTAAACATTTACCCAGTGACTTATAGGAAATAGGGGGTGGGGGAAACTATTCACTGTTCTCTAGAAATTATTTTTCTCTAAAAACAGGATGCCTATATTTCTGAATTATCTCTGTTACACTGTAAAGCTTTTTGGAGTTGTCACCCCTGAAAGCATAGTCTTCTAGCTCATAAAATACTAGTCAGCAGTTACAAGAAAGCTATACCTTGAATTAAATGACCTGAATGCAAAAACCTATATCAAGGTCAAATTCAATGCACTGGCCAGCCTGACCCCAAATAGATCAACTAAATTTTGTCTTAGGACTCAAAATACCTGGTGAGTAACTAACCTCTCCCTGCTCTTATTTGCTAAAAGATGGGGACTAAAATGACTAAAACTACTGCAGAGCTTGTTGGGACCTTAGAAATTATGTAATCTAGTGGTACCTTCTTTTCTGAAGATAAACTAGAAAATTCCTAGGAACACCAGCCTCACCCCTTTCCAGTTCCTTTACTCATTTCTCCTAAACCTTCCCCAAGAGAAAAAAGTTAAAGGAGACTGTTGAGCAGGGAAGACAGTGTGAGTGGGATATCCCTAGTGTCTGGGCTGACACTTGCAATATAATTTATCCTAAGAAACGGGAGTGCACTTCTCGTACATTATGAATATGTGCCTCAATACTTTCCAGTTGATTCTAATTTTTTTCATATAAAGATGACTTGTTAAATGTTTTTACTTCCTATTTTTAAGACTTTTCATTTCAAAAATCATAAATAAGGATTTTATCAAGAAAGTTCACTTCACCATATTCCCTGATGGCCCACCATATGCCAGACACAGAAATGGGTGATGAGATAGACAGCTGGGAATCCAGGGTCTCCAGCTTGCAGGGGCTGGGACATCAGTGACTGACAGGCACATATAATCCAGGTGTGCAGAAAGGGTCAGGAATAGCCAGAGAAAGATACAGCTGGAGCTGCTGAGCTAAGAGAAGGCTTCCCCCAGGAGATGGCATTTTACTGGGGCTTTGAAGACTCAACAGGGGTAGGCCAGTAGAGAAGGTGGACAAGGACCCTACACTCAGTAGGAACAAGCCAGTCCACAGAGAGTAAGAACTGTGGAACATTCCAGATAGCATGAGCATAGAGCACCCAATGGGAAACAGTAGGAGACCGTGACCAAGACATGAGGAACTCTGAACACCAAACTATGGACCTCAGACTCTAACCTGTAGGTAATGTGGGGCCAATCACTGAAGGTTCTTACATAAGGAAATGGGACAACTTGGTGGCAAGTCCAGCTAGAAGACCAGTTGGGAGACTTCTTATAATCCTGCCAATAAATGAGAAACTGGACTCTGAATTCAAACAACCATCTCCACTACTTTCAAATCAAAGCTTAGAGCCTACTTGTAATGTTTTTAGCATAAGCCAGCCCAAAACTGTGCCTCTGAGACCAAACACTGCCTTGAACTGACATCTGCCACTGCAGTTCCTCCCCTAGGAAAATCTCACCTCCTGCTTCTCACCTGCCTCATATGGATTCCATAAAGGTTCTTGAAGGTTAAATTGAAGTTTATGAAAAATATGTTGCAATGCAACCAGGAGAATAAAATGGGTAAGAGCACAGCCTGCAGAGTGAAGCGGTCCCAGCACTAACTGTTGCTAGCTGCTGAATCTTAGGCAAATTATTGAGACTCTCTGTGCCTCATCTTTCCTCATTGTGAAATGGGAACAAAAATCACTCTATTTTTTAGAGAAAGAGTCTCACTCTGTTATCCGGGGTAGAATGCCGTGGCTTCATCATAGCTCATAGTAACCTCTAATTCCTGGTTATCCCTATTGCCTCAGCCTCCCAAGTAACTGGGACTACAGATGCCTATCACTACACCTGGCTAGTTTTTCTTTTTCTTTCTTTTTTTTTTTTTGAGACAATCTCATTTTGTTGCCCTTGGTATAGCACCATGGCCATAGCTCCCAGCAACCTCCAACTCTTGAGCTCAAGTGATTATCTTGTCTCAGCCTCCCGAGTAGCTGGGACTACAGGTGCCCACCACAACCACAGGCTGTTTTCTAGAGATGGGGTCTCGCTCTTGCTCAGGCTGGTCTTGAACTCATGAGCTCAAGCAATCCACCCTCTTCAGTCTCCCAGAGTGTTAGGCCTTGAGCCACTGTGCCTGGCCTAAATCAACCTTCTTTAGAATGCTGTTTGTGAGGTTTGAAAAGCAATCTCTGGACAAGTATACAATAAGTAAGGAAAGATGGTAACTATCACTCTTATATCATTTTTGGACAATAGCCTGAGCCTGGAATGATTGCTTCTAAGTTTCAAGTACATATACAAATTTTCAGTTATTTAGAGAGTTGTGCAACCATCACGACAACCCAAGTTTTAGAACATTTCATCATCCAGAATGAATAAAGAAAATGTGGGCTGGGCATGGTGGCTCACACCTGAGGAGGGTGGATCACCTGAGCTCAGAAGTTCTAGACCACCCTGAGAAAAAGTGAGCCCTCATCTCTACTAAAAATAGAAAAACTAGCTGGGCATAATGGCAGACACCTATACTCCCAGCTACTCAGGAGGCTGAGGTAAGAGGTTCACTTGAGACCAAGCATTTGAGATTGCTGCGAGCTATGATGATGCCACGGCACTCTACCGAGGGCAACAGAGAATGAGACTCTGTTTTAACAAAAAAAAAAAAAAAAAAAAGGAAAGAAAGAAAAGAAGAGAGAAAGGAAAGAAAGAAAGAAAAGAGAAAGAGCGAGAAAGAAAATGTATGTACATACACAATGGAAAACCATTCAGTTTTTAAAAAGAAGAAATTCTGTCATTTGTGAGCCGATTGGACATTACATTAAGGGAAATAAATCAGGCACAGAAAAACAAACACTGCATGATCTCACTTACATACGGAGTAAAAAAGCTGAACCCCCAAACAGTGAACTGGTGGTTACCACAGGCTTGGGGGTTGGGGAAACTTGGGGAGATGCTGGTCAAAGGACTTACAATTTCAGTTAGACAGGAAGAGCAGGTGCAAGGGATGTACCGTGCATGCCGGTAACAACAATCAATAGCAACACGTTATAGTAATACATTCAAAGGCGATGGATGTGTTGTCAAACAGCTGATTCGGCCACCACACAATGTATACGTATATCAAAACATCATGCTGCATGGCATATACTTGACAATTTTTACTTGTCAATTAAAATAAATGTTTTAAATACAATAAAAAAAAGAAGAAATCCTGCCATTTGTAACAACATGGATGAACTGGGTGGACGGGATGCTAAGTGAAATAAGTAAGACAGAGAAAGATAAATACAGTTGAAAAGAAAAAGAATAATAGTATTTCATCATCCCCAAAGTACCCATTTGCAGTTAATGCCCACTTTCACCCCAGCCTCAAGCGGCCACTAATCTACCTGCTGTCTTTATAGATTCACCATTTCTGGACATTTCATATAAAAGGACTCACGTAATCTGTCATCTGTTCATCTGGTTTCTATCACTCAAGAACCTCTATAACGTTACTGAGGTTCATGCATGTGGTACTAGGTACAATACTTTGTCCTTTTTTATTGCTGAATATTATTTCCTTGTATAAATATGCCACATTATGTTTCCACTCTCAAACTGGTAGATATTTGGGTTGTTCCCAGTTTTTAACTCTTATATGTAATACTACTATGAACACTTTCATGCAAGTATTTGTGTGGACACATATTTTCACTTCTCTTGGGTAGAGACATAGAAGTAAAATTGCTGGGTTTTGTCTTTTACCCAACAGAATCACAAAATATTTGAGTTCAAGTAGACCTCAAACATCATGTGATTTAACCTTTTATTTATAAATAAGGAAACTAAAATCCAAAGACATTAACTGATTTGCTGACACTTACAAAAACAGGATTCAAACCCTGGACCCAGGACTTCTCCTTCTTCCTTTTTAATTCCTTTCTTTTTTTTTTTTTGAGACAGAGTCTCATTCTGTTGCCCAGGCTGGAGAGCCATGGCATCAGCCTAGCTTAAAGAAATCTCAGACTCCTGGGTCTTTGATCCTCCTGCCTCAGCCTCGTGAGTAGCTGGGACTACGGGTGCCTGTAACACCTGGTTAATTTTTCCATTTTTCATAGAGATGGGGTCTTGCTCTTGCTCAGGCTGGTGTCTAATTTCTGAGCTGAAGGGATCCTCTACCCTCAGCCTCCCAGAGTGCAAGAATTGCAGGAGTGAGCCACCATGCCTTGTCCCTTTTTTTTCCCTTCAAACTCTTGAGCTCAAGGGATCCTCTCACTGTAGCCTCATGAGTAGTTGAGACTACAGTAGTTGAGACTACTGACTTTTTAAATCCTCTACCCCAAACACTCCTCCTGGACCCCCTTCCCTCAGTTCCATGTTGGGCTTGCTGTGGGAAACTACCTTCCTTAGTTGTCCTACGAATCCCTTTACCTCTTGCAGACTTTCCCTCCACCACTCCTATGTACTGTTCTCTGCCTCGCCTCTGCCTCTGAGCCTCCCTGGGATTCTGTGAGCTCATCCCTTGCTCTGGTCCTGTCCCTCTGATTGCCCACTCCTCAAAGTAATTTGACTCTCGCCTCCCCACCCCCCTTTTCTCTCTGCAAACTTATTTGCCATCACTTCCTCTGCTTTCTTTCTTTAGGTCCTGTGTGGTTCAGGCTTACAGATGTCTCCAAGGTTTATGAGGAGATAGTCTGCATTCCTGGCTTTTACGTTTTTAGCTTGAGGGAGAATTTCAAGAGAAGAAAGCAAAAATATCTTTGCTAGCTTGACACCGGAAGTCTCCAGCTTTCTTGGAACTCTCTCTCGGATGGAATACTTACACGGTCAATGAAAACACACGGACAATGATCATTCCATTCAAACTGCTGGGCAGGAAGGGGCCAAAACCATGCCCCAAATCCTAAATGTAGTTTTATCCCATAAATGTCTTATGTGTGCATGAAAGAGGCTTCTTTTCACTATTCAAAGACAAAAGCAGCCCTTATGGCACACACACTACGGCTGGTTATTACTTCACTAGCCCAACTTAGGCAAAATAAGAACCCTCTTTGAAACTAAAAATAATCTCAAGACTTTTTAAAAATAAAATTATTATTCCAGGTTTCCTATAAATATTATGGCAAATGTCAAGCACACAGAACTGATCTTGAATACTTTTTTTCCCCTTACATAAATCAAATCCACTATACTTGTTCTTTCTTTTGAAAAACGTTTAACTGTAAATTGTGCAGCACAGGCCAGAAAGAGTAGCTCTACACACATAGAGTAATCGGCTGCTATTATCTAACTAGTTAGCAAGTATTTATTGGGTATCCAGCGTGCTAGTACAACAGGGGAGATAGAAATAGATAAAGATACGGCCTTCTGGCCCTTGCAATCTACTTGTGATAACAGGAAAAATACATGAAAAGTTAAACAGTACAAGGTAGTATGTGATCAAGGAACACGGGCAGAAGTGTTACAGATTTTAGAAATTAGACAGCTGACCACCTGGATAATACTGAAAACAAAAGGGAAGGAAGGGCACCAAAACCCTCCAGCTCACACATAAAGTAAAGCTAAAATATGCCAATGGTCATGTCATTGGCCTGCTCAAAACCTTTCAGTGACTTATCACTAACCATCGAAGAAAGGCTAAACTCCCTAGCTTGGCAATAAAGACCTTACAGGCCCTGGCACCTTCCTCTCTTGTCAGATTTTGTCCCAGCCACACTAGGCCACTAATGTCCCCTGAGAATATTCACCCCTGCTGCTATCCGGTCTCCTTTGCTCCGATTCCAGACCTTTTCCCTCAACATCAGTTACTCTAGATCCAACAATTTTATAGTCTACCTTCTTCCTTTTAGGTACCCAACATTATTGTTTTTATTACTATTATGATGTTTGAGACAGCCTGTCTCCAACATGCTGCCAATGATTCTTGCCTCCTAGAATTCACTCCCTCCTGGAATTCTCACTCACATGACCTGTGTAAACAGCAGGGAACGTGGAAGCTTCCAAGGCTCAACAGTAAAAGACACATGAAGCTTCCACCTTGTGTTCTTTTGGATCCCTTACGCTGGAGAGAGCCATCCACCAAGTCATGAGGTCAGTCCAGGAAACCTTGGGAGAGGTCTACCTAGTGAGGAACTGAGACCTGCAGCCGACAGCCAGTACCAACTTGCCAGGCATACAAGTGACCCAGCCTGGAACTGGATCCTCCAGCCATAGAGACACCTTCAGATGTCAACTCACCTGGACAACTCCCTGACGACAACCTCATAAGAGACCCCAAGTTAGAACCACCATCTAAGTAGCTTCTAAAATCCTGACCCGCAGAAACTGTGTGTAATGATAGAGATTTATTGTTTTTAACTACTATCTTTTAGGGTGATTTATTATGTAGCAATAGGTAGCTAATAACACTTCTCTGATACATTTGTCATTGAATTCCAATTATTTCCATTCTAAACTTTTCCTTAGAACTAGATTAATATTTCCCAGTGTGCAGGTACTTCCTTTTAAATTTTTCAACTCTCTGAATACTAAGACATTTCATAATCATTAGTTGATTAACTGAATGATAAATAATTGAAAAACTTAATGAAATAATTGGTGACATTGTGCCTTGGGTTGACTTCCTATTGGCTTTGGGTGATTCTGCAATTTTTTTTTTTCTTTTTTTAACTTTAAGAACTTGGTAGTATGGAAGCAGTAAGAGCTGGCAGTCTGGATTCTCATCCCAGCCCTGGCTTTCAGAAAATACTGCCAGAAATATAGAGAGGTCTTGCCATACCTCTGTCAGGACATGTCTCCCATTCTGATGTTCCTAAGTTATGCCAGGGCAAGAGTAACTTCTAAGTGTCACGGTGGGGGGCGTCACAAGAGTTAGTGACAGGTATGAGAGGGAGAAGCTGGCAACAGTAAACAGCACTCACTTCAACAGGGCTCCGTGTCCGTCAGCCACATCTAAGCAGCCTGGAGCTGGCAGAATCCCCACACCAGGCACTCTGGCCCCAGTTCCAGGAACTGAAGGCATTTCATAAGTTTCTATTTGAGAAGATGTCTCAAATATTTCAAAGAAGATTCAAGGTCTTCGCTTGAGTTCATAGCTAAGTTATAGTCTAATGGAGTCCTCCCCACGGGGCCTCCTAGGACGCAGTTAAGCTGGTCTGAGTGAGTAGTAAAATTAAAGGCCTCTCTTTAAGTCATAAATAAAAACAGAAAAAATATATAGGACCAACATTTTTTTTCTTTTTTGCTTTTAATTTCAGCTGGCTTTTTTACTTCTCTTAGTTTTCCTTGTTTTTTTTTTTTGTTGTTGTTTGTTTGTTTGTTTCCATTGTCCTTCCTGGTAACTATTTCGTGGGCTGGTTGCCTCCCAAGTAGCTGAGATTACAGGCGCTCGCCACAATGCCCGGCAGTGTTCTTTCCTGGTGGTAGAGACGGGGTCTTTTCTCTGGCTCACTCATGCTTATGCTGGTCTTGAACTCTGTGAGCACTGGAAATCCACCCGCCTCGGCCTCCCACAGCATTGGGATTACAGACGTGAGCCACAACGCCCGGCCAGGACCAACATTTTATTTATTTCATAAATAAAGTCATAGTGGCCACACAAAGATGCAGTCACCCAATGGGAAACACAAAGAGATGTGATCATCATCCTTTTGTGAACATATAGGAAACTACACATGATAAGCATAGCAAGGCAGGAGCTTAGAAAATATACTCTTTCCTAATAGGCCAATTGGCTCAGAAGGTAAATTTACCACGAATAAATATTTTTACTGATAACTCTGCATGATGAAAGAAATAGCAAAATAATTAAGAACCTCCATTAAGAAAAGCTACAAACTCAAGCCAAAAGACAGTCGGTTCTCATGGTCAAAAGCAGTGAATACGGCTTTCAGTCAACAAAAGGAGCACAAATCGGGCCAATTTAGCCTAGAGCCAAAGCAAGATTAGTTCCTAGAATGAGTAGTTAGTGCTGTTATAATTCTATGCAGTTTAGTATTAAACACCCCCCCCCTTTGGAGACTATATCCACAAACCTCAAAGAGATTCTGGTATTTCGCTTAATTCTTTCCAGATGTTAAACACACCTCATTGCCTATAGGCACCAGTCAGTCCAGTTTCTTCTGGAAAAGGAGGCTAAAGATTGATTTTTCTAAGTAAAATTATTCCATCCTATTAGTATTTGAGACCTGAAATTTATTAGCAAACAACGTGGGGCTAGTTATACAAGCCTGCTGATAAGGACTGGCTGCCTTCCAGCTGTTTCCAACAGGCCTTGGTAAATAAAGAGCCATTGCTTGAGAAAAACTCTGCCTAATCTCTTAAAGATGTGTATTTAATTAATGAAAACTTCTTTAAGTGGCTCAACACCACAATCCCACTGATTGTGCTATAGACATTAATCAAATCATTTGTTAATATTTTTGTTCTAGTACAACACAGCAATATCAGAATGAGATCATGTCTTTTAAATATAGGGTAGGCATAAAGTTCAGATACAATTTAAAATAGTCAACCCTGTATGTGTGAAACTAACATTCCCTCAGCCTACATTTGTATTTCACACTCTCCATTTCTTTCTTAAGAAAGGCAAAAATCGGGCCACCCCTGTGGCTCAAACGAGTAGGGCGCCGGTCTCATATGCTGGAGGTAGCGGGTTCAAACCCAGCCCTGGCCAAAAACTGCAAAAAAAAAAAAAAGGCAAAAATCAACCAAACTCTAATCATTTCATTTAGAAACAGAATCAAATGCTCATAAAAACAGAAAACTATGTAGGAAACAATATTAAGAAGCAGCAGAACATCAGATATATTCTATGGTCACAGATTATATGACTACAGATAGAGAGGAAAAGAAATATGAGAAAGTAAACAGATGTTTTCTCACACATATCTGTAACCTGACTGTTTTCTAAATTTGCTGGGAGTTGTCTTAATAGTGGGTGTAGGATGTTTGCTTTTTTAAATTATCGGGGTAAGATCTCTGCTCATCAGACAAGAGCTAATGAGCCAGTTCCTTCTCTGGAGGTGGTGATTGTGGGGACCATCCTGGATGAGATTCTTCCCTGTTCTCCTCCTAAAAATTCTGCAGGGTTAGCAATCCCATAGTTCTCAAACTTAATCCCTGCAAAGAGAAACAAACCTTCGGACCTGCTAATCAGAGTGGACGTCAAGGCAATGTTCTCATTCTTAGTGTCAAAGTAAAATAATTCCTCAAAAGAAAATACAATGATATTTGGGCAAATCATAAAAATCGTTCATTAATATATGTTTGCTGGGAACCCGGGCACAGAGGTGAATTATAGAGATGAACAAAATGTAGTTACTTCCTCAGAGCAGAGAGCAGATCGGTGGTTGCCAGGAGCAGGGTTGGGGTTGGGGAATGGGGAGATGTTGGCCATGGGTACAAACCTTCAGTTATAAAATCAGTAAGTTCTGGGAATTAATGTACAGCACAATGGCTATGAGTTAATAATTCTTAACACACACACACACACACACACACACACACACACACACACACACACACGAATGGTAACCATGTGTCCCGAAGGATGTGTTAATTAATTTGATAGTGGTAATCATCACACTTTTTTTTTTTTTTTTGAAACACAGTCTCACTCTGTTGCCCAGGCTAGAGTGGTGTCAGCCTAGCTCACAGCAACCTCTAATTCTTCAACCAATCCTCCTGTCTCAGCATCTGAGTAGCAGGAACTACTGTCCTGCCCAGCAGCTGAGACCACAGGCACCCACAACAACACCTGACTTAAGTTGTCTAATTTTGGTGGAAATGGTCTCGCTCGCTCTTGCTCAGACTAGTCTCAAACTCCTACTCTCCCACCTCAGCCCCCAAAATGAGACACTGCGCCTGGCCGATCATTACACAACTTGCAGGTGTATCAAATCATCCCATTCTCTCTCTTAAATATATACAATTTGTATGAATCAATTATACCCCCAACAAATCTGAGGAAAAAATAAGACTGAACTTGGTTATTGCTCCCCACAAACTATCCCAGCAGGGGACACAGAGCCCCCAGCTAGGGTGGACCACCTCCAATGGTGTAATCAAAACAGAGGCAGGAGACGCCAGAAGGAGCTATTTAACATCGCAAAAGAAAGAGATTACTTCCAGACTTTTTTTCCTGGTAAAGAGCAGAAACAAGGGAGGTCTCATGGAGGGGACAGTGTCTGAAGTGTCTCCAGGAGGACAGGTTGATGTTGTCCAGGGAAGAGACACAAGGGTCACTGCATGAAGGAAGGCGGGTATAAGCAGGCAAAGGTGGGGAAGGGCAGGGTCCTGTGTTTTGGGGCAGCATGGGGCTAAGGAACGGGAACCAAGGGAAACATGCCGTGGAAGAGTGGGGATTGGACCTGGCCTTGGATGCAGAGAGAAGGGTGGGGCACGTGAGCAACTATTGTCCTTTGAGCCCTGGACAAGGAGCCTTGCATTTGCTGTTTTATTTAATCCTGACAACTTGTTTTACAAGTGGGAAGACTGAGCCTAGGGGAAGATAGGCACACCAGCACGGAGCCTGGTGCAGATGCCCCAACCCCACAGGCCAGGCCCGTGCCCTGCTCACTCTGCCAGGCTGCTCTTCGGGACATTTCCTCAGAGACCCTGGGAGCCATGGACTATTCCGGGTGAGAGGAATGCAATAATCAGGCAGCACGTTTTGAGACAAGGACAGTTGGGGCTGAGGAAGTAAACTGGGAAGCCGCCCCATGTCGGGAGCCTAAAGTGTACGCAGACAATGCCTTGCTTTTCTCTCTTCCTTTTCAGCATGCCATTTTTATACAGATTCTTCTACGGAAGTGTTAGAATCCCTCAAAGCCTCAAGTGGAGTCTAAACTCTCTCCTTTGCCAAATACATTTTTATTATAAAATTTAAGCATAGGAGGGATAAGATGAAGAGTTAAACCCTCCCCCTCTACCCACAGTATATTGTTCATTCTTCTAAAAAAGTATGCTTTCGCACTCATAAACTTATAATATGCCTTTTATAACATAATGAGGTCTTTATTTTGCTTTTAATGTAATCTATCTTGGAGATCTTTCCGTATCAGTGCACAGAGACGAACCTTGCTCCAAAGCTGCATAATGTTTCATCTCAAGGAAGCACCAGGATGCACACAGTAGCCGATGCACATTTAAGTTGCTTATAGTTTTCATTTCGTCCATTCTTAAAAACGACACCATAATGAACCCTTTTCCTACCAGAATGAATTCACTTGTGTCCGCTTCCAGGATACAGTTACCGATGGGCTTTTTTTATGTAAAACATAATTAAGCAAGATTTCCTTGTTACATTAGACTAGTAAAGAGACATTTATCACAGCAATGACAGGGAACACAAAAACGACCTAAAAATAAATTTACTCTTCAAAAGTATCTCAGGACAACATTTTGCAGTGCTGGAGCCCCCTGGGAAGACTCAGGGCCAGAATTCTTTCTGGCTTCCCAACCCAAGCCACTTGCACAGAATTCTTCATTCCACACTGGGGTAGGACAGAATTGAATTCCTTCCCACAGGGACCCAAGACACCCTTCCTTCTCTACCACTGGCTTCAGACTCCCCTGGTTTCCATGCTTAAAATGACAATGAAAAGTACATGTGATAATTATCAGAATTACAGAACTTCCCAAGCTGGAAGTGATTAGAGACTGTCTCATCTATATTTCACATTTCTTGGGTGAGGCAGTTATGGCCCAAGGGGTCAAACATCTCTGCAAAATCACAAGGCCTCTACCACAGTAATTTTCAACTGGTGTGCCATGAGAGCTTCTTAGGTGTGCTACAAAATTTTTTTAAAATCATTAATTAAATTATTTTCAAAAGAACTTTGAAATTATTTTCAAAAGCATAGTAAGTATATATTTTTTTTTTTACTCTTTTTATTGGACAACATAATTTAAGTGTGTCATGGAAGTATAGGTTCAAGTGTACTGTGAGATAAAAAAGATTGAAAAGCACTGCTCTAAAGAATCCACTGTCCACAGGCCTGTCCAGAGCTCTTCTCGTTAAAAGCTACCAAGTAACAAGTGCATCCTTTGCTTAACAAGGTTGTATTTCAAAAATACCATGTAAAAGCAGGAGGGATCATGCTACCAGACCTGAGACTATACTATAAATCAATAGTGATCAAAACAGCATGGTACTGGCACAAAAACAGAGAGGTAGATGTTTGGAACAGAATAGAGAGCCAAGAGATGAATCCAAATACCTACCACTATTTGATCTTCGATAAGCTAATTAAAAACATTCAGTGGGGAAAAGACTCCCTATTTAACAAATGGTGCTGGGAAACCTGGCTGGCGACCTGTAGAAGACTGAAATTGAACCCACACCTTTCACCACTAATGAAGATAGATTCACACTGGATTAAAGATTTAAACTTAAGA
>CAUYON010188625.1:0-26280 GCA_963573935.1 Arctocebus calabarensis | reverse complement strand
AAAGATGATGACTTTTCCTTTTTCATATTTACATGGATGGAGCTGGAACATGTTCTCCTTAGCAAAGTATCTCTAGAATGGAAGAAAAAGTATCCAATATATACACCCCTAATATGCGACAAATTCTTTATTGTTCAAGTGAAGGCTACAACCCATTTATTGCACAGGAAGACAGGGAAAGGGGAGAGGGAAGGAAGGGGAGGGAGAGGGTGGGGGGAGATAGGACAAAGGGTGAGATCACACTTGTGGTGCATATTTGAAGGGTCAGGAGAAAACTTCTAAACACAGATCAAAAATGTTTTCACATAGTAAATGAGAAAATCTCATGAATGTTATGTCAATGAGGTTGATGAAAATATCTCAGATTGTATGTGAAGCCCACACATTGTACCCCATGATTGAACTAATGTACACAGCTATGATTCAATTTAAAAAAAAATTTAACAAATTGAGTCCCCAACCCAATATAAAGCGAGGAAGTAAAAAGGAACCAGTACATTAGGAATAAAAATTAATGGACTAAAACACAAGTATTCACTAGAGAAAAAATAAAGAAAATGAAATTTGTTTTTGTCAAAATATTAATAAAATGGAAAATCCTCCAGGAAGACTAATAAGGAAAAAAAAAAAAGAACACAAAATAGGGACATCATCTCGGATTTTACTACTATTTAAAAGACAATAAGAGGAAATTATAACAATTTTGTATCCTGGGGCATTTTCTCTGATACTAACAACCTTGTTCCAGATACCAACCAGGTGTCGGGGAGACTGAGATCCAATTCCGACCCCATCTACTCAGAGTTAGTGTAGATTCCATGAGCTCAGGGGCTCGGTACAGAGTGCAAGACTGATCTCACTTCAAATGCCAGTCGTAAGTCCTGTGCCACCAATACCTCTGACCAACCAGCAGCAAAGCAAATGTTCCCTGGACCCTTCTTCGTACTCAATAATTTGCTAGAACAGCTCAAAGAACCAGGAAAGTAGTTTACTTATGTTGACTGGTTTATGATTAAAAAATACAACTCAGAAAGAGTCAAAAGGGAGCATTGCACACGGCAAGCCATAGAGGGTGGGGGTAGCTAGAGCTTCCCTGCCCTCTCAGGTGCACCACCTTCCAAACACCCGCCTTGGAAGATTTCTCCAGCCCTCCCCCCACCAACACTTAAAGCTCCACCTCTCATATCAACTTGGTCTTTCTGGTCAACGGCCCCACCCTGAGTCTATCTAGGATTTTCACCTAGGAGTGATGGCAGGGGGCTCATGAATGACAGCACTGGAGTCTAAGACTAACATATATGGTTAGATTATACTGCAAATGCCAACAAATACATCAATTTAGATGAGGTGGAGCAGATCCTTTAAAAATACACTTCACATGAACTACTTAAGAAGAAATAAGAAATCTGAACATTCTTCCAAATTACTAAGTCTTTAATTTTAAACTTTCTCAAATTAAATCTCCAGACACAGATGACTTTACTACTCTATCAGTGTATCCTTCCAAATATTAAAGTAGAAATTAACACAACCTCACACCAACTTGTTTAGACAGTAGAAGATGAGATAACCCTTCCCAACTAATTTATGAGGTCAGAGTCATGGTAAAACCAGACCCTTACAAAGACATTACAAGGAAGAATGTTAAAATTATCACTTGTATACATTGATGCAAATATCTTTGGAAGATAAAAGCAAAGCAGATCCCATGATCTGTGAAAAAAATGAGCTCATTTCTTTTTCAAGAATGCAAGACATTCCAAAATCAATCAATTTAACTCAACAGTGAAAGCAGAAAAAGTCATCAGTCATATTTTGCTGTGTATAATGTATATTTTTGCTCAAAATTTGAGGAAAAAATAAGGGTATGCATTGTGCATGGGTAGTACTATTTGTTACCGGTACACAAAATTTCTTGTACGTGTATCTGTTCTTTTGTTTTATAATTATTTGTTGTGTAAAATGTCTTATATCGTGATAGGTTAAAAAATGCTAAAATTCCTTTATAATACAAAAACAAGTACTTAAATATACACAAATAGAAATTGGAATTAAAAAATTAAAAAGAAAGCCTTTTTTTTTTTTCCCCTGAAATGCTCTTTTCAATAATGGCCTGGGGTCAATTGATTATCCATGTGGAATAAAACATAAATCCTGGCCTTTACCAAACTTCATATTCAGAAACAGTTCTAAATGGCTTAAAAAGTTAAATATAAAACCTAAAATGAAAAGGATTTTTGAATAAAATAGGAGGACACCTTCATGACCTTGATGTGTACAGAGATTTTTTAAAACAGACACAAAAATCACTACTAAGGAAAAATTGACAAATTGGACCATGTTAAAAATGGTAGTTTGTCAGAACACCTGATTAGCCGAGTGAAAAAATAAGCCTCCAAATATATATTAATGTATTTTTAAAATCACAAATAGATGTTTAAATAGTGAAATCCCCATAGAAAAATAGGCAAAACACTTAAATACGCCCTTCTTGGGAATCTGAGTGGTTGGTACACATAAAAGAAAAGGCTCAATGTACCATAGTAGTTAAAAAGAAACTCACAGAAAATCCCAACTGTTGGGAGAAATCTTCAGTATTGAAGAGTTTATCCACTGTCAGTTGAGTGTACATTCGCATAGTCACTTTGGAAAACTATTTCATAGCAGCTAGTAAAGTTGAACACGTGTCCCCGGTGCCCAGCCCCCACTCTCCAGCCTCACCCTACAGAAATGTATACATTTGGCCCCCAAAGGATATGTAGTAGAATGTTTACAGCAGCGCTATTTGTAATAACACAAAACTGAAAAGGACTGAATTGTGTGATATATTCACACCATGGCATACTATCCAGCAACTAAAATGAAGGAATCACAAATGCTCAACATAACCTTGAGACAAGCAGACACCAAATAGCATACATTGTATGATTTCACTTGCGTTAGGTTTCTGAAACACATTAACATACAGTACTAAAATTCAGAAGAATGGTAATCCCCAGGGAAAGATAATGACCAGGGGGCTTCCAAGGGTGCCTCTCAGGCACCAGTGAGAGCCCACTTCTTAATCTATTGCTTTTTCCTGGGGTGTTTTTACTTCATAAAGAAATCACCAAATTGAATATAATAGTTTTTACATTTTTCTGAATGTGTGTTAAACTTCAATAAAAAGTAAAAAAGATGCAGTATGATTTTCAGAAATAGGATAGCACATACCTCCTTGAGGAGACAAAGAATATGCCAATATATTTAATATGCAAACTTGAAATTACTTTCTATTTCATGGGCTTGAGGGCATTTTAGTTTGCAACTCTCGCTTTTGGAAGCATTGTGTACAATACGACCTTATTTTTTGTGACTGGGCTTTATCTCAAGCTATGGCTGTGGAAATTGCTAGATTCTGGCTGCTAAAGTACTCCTTGAGGACATTTGCAAACATCCTGGGAGTGGGTGGAAGGGAATAGGGAGGGGCGAAACGCTGCTAAACTCAGTCAGGCAACAGAAACTTCAGTGGAGCGGGGGTTTGTTTTTCTTCCTGACTGATCTTCAGGATAAGCAAGTGCAATGGGGCATTGTCCTGTGACCAAGGACAGAGGAAGCGGCCACCTCTCTGACCAGCTGGCTTACTATACAGCGCTCAGAGACACAGGAGGGCCAGCTACTGCAAAGCACCCCATATATATTAATGGACCAGTGGTTTGGAAAACAATGATAAGGGCGACCTGCCCCAAGGAGCCCATTACAGGAACAAATCTCACTGCTCTCAGACAGCCACTTAGAATTTTTAAAGCGGCAAAGGTAATCTAAAATACAATTTCAGTTAGATTAATTTTAGATAAGGAGTAGGGCTATACATTTTTGAAACTCATTTTCTAAGTTACCTGATTATCTTCTTATACACATTTTGAATCTGTGTTCCTGTATGAGTGTTACTCAGTAAGCTCACATAGTAGCATAAAAAGCGCAGGAAAAACATGAAACACAAGAGGTGGTAGGCCCCTTACGGACCATATTATCAAATTTACAGATTTTCCCTGTTGGTGTTTTTTGTGTCTGTTTTAAGAAATCACTGTACACATCTGTCCAAGGGCGAAAGATCATAAGAATCAAAAGACAGGATCTTTAGTTTTGGCTTTGCCAGATGCTAGCTGTGTAACTGCAACAATTAATTCATTTGACTCCCCTGGGCCTCAATTATTCATCAGTAGCATAAGAAGTTTCGATTATACAATTTTTTAAATGATACATACGTAAATGCAGATGTGCCTTGCTTAAGGACAAGGACCCATTCTGAGAAATTAGTTTGATGATTTTGTTGTTGTGTGAACATCATAGAGTGTACTTACACAAACCTAGGTGGTATAACACACCGTACACCTAAGCTATCTGTATGATATCACCTGTTGTTCCTGGGCTACAAACCCACACAGCATGTTACTATGCTGAGTTCTGTAGGCAATTGCAGCACCATGGTGAGTTTTGTGTATGTAAATATATCTAAAAATTTTAAAGGTACAGTAAAAATATTGGAGTATTAGTTGGGGGGATCACTGTCCTATACATGTGGCCCATGAAATGTTATGTGGTGCATGGCTGTATTTAAGGTATACAACTTGGTGATCTGATATTCACACACACTGAAATTATCACTGTAATCAAAACAATTACCATACCCATCACGTGGTTTTGTTGTTGTTGGTTTTGGTGGCAAGAACATGTAGGATTTACCTTCTTACAAATTTCAAGTATACAGTGCAATACTGTTACCTACATTCACTACCCAATTTCTAAGGTTGCTTCTAGTGCTAACATTTTCTGTTAACCAAATCTCCAGTCCATTAGCACCTACACCAATTTCTTAGGGCTGTCATAACTGAGTACCATTAATTACACAGCTTAGAACAACAGAAATTTACTGCCCCACCGTCCTTGAGGCCATTAAGTCTAAGATTAAGATGTTAGTAGGGTTGCTTCGGTCTGAGGGCTCTGAGGGACAATCTGTTCTAGGCCTCTCTCCTGCCTGTGGTAATGTGCTGGCATCTTTGGCATTTCTTGGCTTGCACTTGTATCCCCTTGGTCTCTGCTTTCCATGTCACAGGATGTTTTCCCTGCACGCCTGTCTCTGTGTCCGAATTTCCCCCTTTTGTAAGGACACGAGTCATAACTGGATTAGGCCTCATCCTACTGAGTTCATCTTAACTAATTACATCTGCAAGGACCTAATTTCCAAATAAGGCCACATTTACCGGCACTGGAGTTTAAGAGTTTTGACATTTGCAAGAGCACCTGTGGTTGTAAGTGGTAAGTAATTTAGTCTAGAAAAATAACCCCATACGGCAATGCACTCATCGAACCTTCTCGGTCTCTAAAGTAGAATCCAGGGACTAATGTCCTTGTCTCTCAGAGCCACTGTGCCCGAGCACACCTGCCACTGATCCTCCGTGGGTTACCTGTTACTGTGATTTTCTCATTGACTATGCTTCCAGATGTCATAAAATGACCTCCTGAGGTTTTCATGCCTTTGGGACAGGGTACGAAAGACTAAGGCTTTCTGCCCCCTCTCCCTGTCACCACCGTACAACATGTACACACAGTTCCTTCCACGCTGCAGCTCTGCAGAGGAGGAAGATGAGACCAGTTCAGCAGAGCAGGAGCTGTACATGGCTGTCCACACACAGCCCTCCAGGGACACCTGCCCGCACCATTCACCCAGCAGCCTGAGCTGAGAAACAGTCTTTAGCCCCAACACATCCTCCCCTACCACGCTGTTCTAGTATAATTATGTAGATTCAACCAAAAGATTGAAGTTTGGTCAAGTATTCTTAAGAAGTTGTCTAATGGTTGCTTGTTTTTATCTTCCTTTGTCCCTAACGGGCCAGGTGACACGCAGATGCTATGTTCTCACAGAGTGAGTCACAACATAATCATGAGTGATGGCATAAGCAAAGTGACAAAGTCTCAGGAACAAATTGGACAATGTTTTGAATTTTTTGTCTTTTTTGTTTACAGGTGAATCATAGTAAAATTCTAAGTTCTCTCTTCCTCTACCCTCTTACAATCAACAGAAAATGCTCTAACCATTATTAGTAAAATATTATGAACAGTGCGTTGAACATAAAAGGAAAAAAGGCTAATTTTAGTTAGGAAGGAAACTTTAATTATGCCCAGTACTTGCCTTGTACCCACAAGTCACGTGTGAAATCACTTCAGATTACCAGCTATTGAGTTTCATCCGATCTCTACCAAGTGGCATGGGGTGTTACTTCCAAGTGCAACTTTTATGCATTATGGAATGAGGGACCCCTCATTTCTCAAAGAACAAAGACAATGTATTTTGGCATCATTTAAATACCAAGCAGACTTCCTGGCATTACTAGGAAGTTCATGGCACTTGTAAGTTTCCAATTACATTTTTAAAACATCAATGTTTCCTCAGTTACCATTTTCAGAATCTCAACAATGGGAAGGACATTTAAAACATGTTTTCTTGTTTCTTTGACATTTTACAGAAAAAGAAGAAGAAGATGATATTTCAAGGCAGAAAAAAATAAATTATAACATTTCAAAGAAAAGATTGGCATGTTTTAGGGCATTGACATGATCAAGTTATCTGGTAACCAAGTCAGCCAAAATATACAAAATATAGAGGTGGGGGTCATCTCCAAAGAAGGACTCACAGGATGCATCGCTGAAGGGCCCAGCCATCCAGACTGGTGGCAGGGCTGAGAGAGTGCTGAGCAGGGCATGAGGTTTACACTGCAGGCAAAGAGGCCAGGCCCCAGAAGAAGGGCTTCCTGGAGAAAGGCAGCACCCTGCATGTACTAAGATTACTACAGATGAGTGCCCTGTCAAGGGAAGAAAAGACAAACTTGGCTATGAGAAATGGACACAAGGGCAAGGCCAAGGGCTGCTGGGTCTAGGCAGGGTCAGCTTTGATCAGAAAGACCAAGGCTAGAAGAATAGGCAGCTGGGAGTCAAGAACACCAGAGACTCTGAGGCTGGGCTGTCAGAAGTTCTAATGGTGATTGATTCTGAGTCCAGGAAAACTAGAGAGGGACTCAGGCAGAGGGCAAGGTCATCTCGTCATGTGAGAGCTCGGTGAGCCCTCCTCATTTCCCCTTTTCCTCTCTGGCTGCTTCCTTCTCCCTCTTCCAACTGCTTCATGTTTCCTCGTCATCTTTCATCAATTATTGTCTTACATGCTTTTTGTCTCTCGGCTCTACTTTTAAACATTTGGTTTCTCTACCCTTTCATTCAATTATTTTCTTTTCCCCACTACTTTCTCCCTCTCCTCTAACCCTCCTCCAGCTCCTGTCTCTCTCAACCTCTCCTGAACCACTGATCATCTCCCTTCCCTAACCCTGAAATCTCCTGTCACTTACCATATTAAATTACATGCTTCCTTTTTAAAAATTAAATCATAACTGTATACAATTATGGGGTACAATGTGCTGATTTGATATGCAATGTGGAATGCTTAAATCAGACTAATTAAGATAACCATCATCTCACTTAATGTTGTGGTAAGACATTTATACTCTACTCTTAGTAGTTTTGGAATGCACCATTGCATTATGCACAATAGGTGAGGTCCCACCACATACCCTCCCTCTTCTTGCCATCCCCCCTCCTCCTCCTCCCTCCTCTCCCCTCCTTCTTTCTGGACTATAGTGTTTTACATTCACATGGATGTGTAGGTGATGATACATGGGTTTCATAACAGTATTGAGTACATTGGATACTTTTCTTTCCATTCTTGAGATACTTTAATAAGAAGAATGTGTTTTAGTTCCATCCAGGTGAACATAAAAGCTATAAAGTCTCTATCCTTTGTTATGGCTGCATAGTATTCCATGGTATACATATCCGTTCATAGTTTGATGGACATTTGTGCTGCTTCCATGACTTGGCAAATATGAATTGGGCTGCAATAAACATTCTGATAACTATAGTCCGCAGAGAACTCAAATCATTCATTAAGAAAAAAAACAAACAACCCCATTTTCTTATGGACAAGAGACTTGAACAGAAACTTTTCTGAAGATGACAAGTGAATGGCCAACGAAGACATGAAAAGATGCTCAACATCTTTAATCATCAGAGAAATGCAAATCAAAACCACTTTGAGATAACTCCAATAAGATTAGCCCACATCACAAAATTCCAGAACTACAGATCTTGGAGTGGATATGGAGAGAAGAGAACATTTCTACACTGCTGGTGGGAATGCAAACTAATATGGCCTTTTTGGAAAGAAGTTTGGAGAATTCTCAAGGAACTAAAAGGTGATCTACTGTTTGATCCTGAAAATTCCTCTACTAGGTATCTACTTTAATGATCAAAAATAATTTTACAACAAAGACATTTGAACTAGAATGTTTATTACTTAATGTAATGTGGCTCTCCAATGAAACTTTAAAACCCTAAATTTTAACTTTTAGAGAAGATCTTTAGAATGGCTTATATTTCTTTCTTTTTTAATAAAAAGATGAAAGAAAACAAATCATTTTACTTTTATGTGCACGTGCCTTGGGATTTTTTTTTTTTCCCCAAGAGGGGTCAGTGATTCTTAATAGGAGAGGGAAAAAAATAAAGGATCTCTCTTCTTATTTTCAATTTCCTAAGACATCATTTGAAAAAGCATCACCAACAATGAAAACCTTCATACATTATTAAATCCTATCATCTCATTGATTTACTATCTCTTTGTTACACACCAGAGATAAAGAAAATGAAAATTTGACCCACCGTTATAAATGGTAACAATTATTTTCACTGAGGCTACTTTTTTAAAACATCACAGTTAAAGGAGATGAGCATCTAGCCTAATAACAGCAGTAGCCATAGAATCCGTGGTAATAAAAAAAAATCACTAACCCAATAATAAGCTCATGGGATTCATTGTCCCCCTGGAACTGACCAGCAGTTCATTTTAACAAAATAAGGGCTCATTCCCTAGTGATACAGGGCAGGTAGAAAGTCATTATTGCACATTCTTTGTTTACACAGACCTCTGTGTATTTTCTGACCTCCAGTACCGAAATTGTTAGTGAGGTCTATCTTCTTTATTAGGAAGCTGGAAAAGAAAAACAGCCACAGATTTTAAGAATATATTGTCTGCCATAAGCACTTGCATTGGTGAGGTTGAACAGCTGGCTCAAAGCTCTTATGATATTGCCATCTGTAACTCAAAGGGGAAAACCAGTATCTCAGATTTTTCAAAGGGTAAAGAGAGTACAGTTGTCTTTATTAGGTGTTCAAAAGCTTTGACAAGAGAGGCCTGTCAGATGTTCCCAGCTTGTGCCAGTTGGCATGTAGATTATGGACATATTGTCCATTTAAGTTGTCAGTCTACAAATCTCAACCAATGTTTGCAAATCTGTGTAGCAAAAGCCAGTCATGATTGTCACAATCCCAGGAATATCGCTAAGGGACTGGTGTCCTCACTGTTTAAAATTCAAATCGCAATTACTTTGCAGTAGAAATAAGCATTTGGGGGAAAATATATAGACCAACATTTATTCTTGGTTTGGACATGGTGGACCAAACATTATTTTACATGATTATTGTGACAATGCAGGAATTTTCTGACTGCCCTTGCTCTAGAGCAATTCTTTCTCTGTACTTTTTTTTGTCTATGACCTCTACTCTCATCCTTTCCCTAGGGGCCCAGTTCTGAAGCTTCCTGGAATATCTTGTGTTGCTGATAAATTGCCTTTCATAAAATTACCCAAACTAACACATTTTAGTCCTTGCTTGTTATCTGATAGCACAGGGATATGAAAGAAGACCCTAATAAATATGTGAGAACAGCAATGTTTTTTGAGGGAAAGACTGTATCCGAAGAGAAATAAGTTCCTTCCAAATTAATACATATGTAAGACAACTCCAATCAAACCCAAAAAGGGTGTTCTTCCCCTTTTTGAATCTTTAAAAAGTTATTCCATGGTATATTTAGAAGAATAAATAGATAAGGATCACTAAGAAGATTTCTTTTTAAGGGGCAATGAAGAAGAATTTTTTTTAATGCAAATTAAGATGTGTTCTGCAGATACAGCAATTAAAACAAGCGTGTTACCCAAGTAAGAATAGATGAATGAACAATGGCATAGACTATTAAGATGGTAGATTCCATGCAGGCCAAGGCCACATGTGTTTTATTTGCGACTCTTACTCATCATGGGCTTACTCCACAGGGCTTACAGAATAATAAACATTTGCAGGATAATGAACTAGCACAATAAAGATAATATAAATGTATCAGAATACAAATGCACATCCACACACAATGTCTGAGAAAGATAGGATTATTAATCAATGAAAAACAAACGTATTATTCAAAAAGTGTGGAGAAAATTGTCATTCGGGAAAACGATATACCATTTTAATCATCACCTCATAGAATACATGAACAGAACTTGACTTCACCTACAATTAAGTGTAAAAAAATTCATTAAAAATAGAAGAAAACATAGCTGAGTGTAAATTTGATCTTTGGATTGGGGATATGAAATGTTGAAAGAAAGGGGAGAAGGGCTTTTTTTTTTTCACTCTGTCACCCTGGGTTAGAGTGCTATGGCATCACAGCTCACAGCAACCTCAAACTCTTGATCTCAAACAGTCCCCTTATCTCAACCTCCCATGTAGTTGGGACAAGAGGCACCCACACAACACTCAACTATTTCATTAACTTTTAGTAGAAATGGGGTTTTGCTCTTGCTCAGGCTGGTCTCAAACTCCTGAGCTCAGGCAATTCACCTGCCTCAACCCCCTGGAGTGCTAGAATTACAGGCATGAGTCACAGCACCTGGCCAAGGGAAAGGACTTTCTATGTTTAAAGGAAGGTCACATATCACAAAGAAAACTAATTTTTACTACTAGACTTCAGGGCCTCTGTGCGTGGCCAGATACTCTATGCACAACACAACTTTGAGAACAGTCATTCTCATGGGCATGGCACCCCCTGGAGGTAAGGTGCTATCCCTACTGAACCCCACATTCTCCCAGAAACTTTGGTCTTTTTTTTTGTTGTTTTTTGAGACAAAGTCTCACTTTGTCACCCTCAGTAGAGTGCCATGGCATGGTGTCACAGCTCACAGCAAACTCCAGCTCTTGGGCTTAGGTGATTCTCTTGCCTCAGCCTCCCAAGTAGCTAGGACCACAGGTGCCTACCACAACGCCCACCTATGTTTTTATTGCAATCTGGCTGGGGCTGTGTTTGAACCTGCCACCCTCGGTATATGGGACCGGCACCCTACTCACTGAGCCACAGGCGGCGCCAAAACTTTGGTCTCTTGAAGGATACCAGTTTAGTTGGTAAGACCTTAAAATTTATACATCTTGTGATATGGGTCTGCATCATGAAAAAGGGCAATATCTTGTCTCAAGCTTGGCTGTCAGGTAGTTTAGATCAGTGGTTTCAGAGTGTGGTTCCTAGACCAGAAGCTTGGGCATTAACCGTCACACCAGAGCCAGGGAAGCAGCCACTCTCAGATGGGGCCCAAGACTTGTGTTTTAATAGCCCCTCTACGTGATGCTGATGGGGGCTAACATCTGAGAACCACAGGTTCAGATGAAACAAACATCCACATTTCAGTTTAACTCTGCTTTATCACCTTATAAGCAACATGGACCATTTTCACACACAATGGTCATTTTCTTCTGTCCCAAGTCCTTCAGCCAATCAACTTTTAAAAAAATCTTATTTTTTATTTCAGATTAATGAGAGATGGTATTGAAAAACTTTATTTTAATAAAGATACTCTCTCATTGTAGTAGCCCGGGAAAATTTTCACAGTCAATATGTCTAAGAGCCAGGATCTATAAATGAGAACATTAACAGCTCCTAAGTCCTGGGTATTATTAAATAAGGACAGGATGACACAGTCCAATTTTACATTTGTCCCAGTCATAAGCTGCTGCTAAAAAATCACTCTTAGAAAAAAGGAGCATGCAAGGTATTAATTGAAACCATTGGAACTATATAAGGAAATGGTGGATGATGCCAAATAGTGGTGACCATCTTCTAGAAGAACTAAAGGAAGAGAGGAAGGCAGGGACCATACTGGTAGGACAGACTGGAGATACCTATGCTTGCTTTTTGTCCCAACGATATTGATTTGATTTCCATCAATATCCTACAATAAATATATGATAACTAAGAAAATTCCCAAATAATCAAGGGGAAAGTGGCTGAAGGTCAAGTACAGACAATTCACAGAAGAGCTAACATATGAATGTGAAATGTATTAAGCCTCTTAAGTAATGAAGATAGAAAATAAAGCTATACAATTCAGATTTCATTTATTAAATTGTCAGAGATTATAAAAAATAATACTCAATGCTAATAGAAGTATCAAATTATCACAAATAGTCAAGAAGAAAATTTGGCAAGTAACACTCATGACCCTAAGAAGCTTAATGTTTCTGAGTGGAAATTCCTTCTGGGACTCTCTTCTAAACAAACAAACAGGAGTATGCACAAAGATTCATAGCCAAAAATGTTTATTTTAATGTTACTTGTAGTAGCATGAATTATTTATTTATAATAATTATTTATAATAATTCATGCTACTACATCTGTCAAAATGTAATAGCATGAGGGAAAGTTCAAAGACTTTCTCATGAAAATGTAAGATATTCAACTGACTACACAATATGAGTTCAAACATATAAAATATAATAAGCACACACACCTCCCAGAACATTCACAGTATTCATTTAAGAGGAAAAATTACAGGTAATTTTTTTCTTTCATTTTTCCACATCTTCAAAATTGTATCAAATAAATAAAAATAACACCAGAAAAATATCTTTAAAAGACATCACATGAAAATAATATTTGAAATACTTGTGGTTGTGTGAGCTTTCTTAAATATTATAAATCACAGTAACATTTGAATATGTTCATATGGCACATTAAATGTTTTTTGAAAAACAACACCCACAAGACTGTTGGCTGTGGTTGGAAAAGGGATATATCAAATGCTTCAGCACAGCATCTTTTTCTCAATAATTTACTGATCCTCTAGGAAAATTTCCCTGTCTCTGGGAATGTTTGTCAGACTTCTCCTTTCTTCTATCTCTCTTAGTAAATTAATAATATCAAACAGAGTAAATGCAATAGCATATTGTATTCACAATTCGATAGCCCACCTTTAAATCCTTTTAGTCCAAAGTGTTGGATAAAACCCAAAAGAAAAAGAAAAACTTATTTGTCCATTCCAAAATATGCAAAGGCAAAATGAAATTTGAAAACTTTTCTGAAAAATACTATAGAAAAAATTGTTTCAGATGGAATCCTAAATCAGGGCCAAGAGTGGACATGTTCTTCTACAAAGAACCTGTACTCTATTTTTCAGGGCAACTTACCCACTTCAGATAGTCATCAGGCCCCTTCTGGACATTGGGTCTCATCATTCCAATGAGGAATTGATTGTCACAGACTTCTGCCTGTCTTGTTCATTTGACGGCTTGTAACTGATCAACCCTGTGCAGGGTCAAACACAGGCAAATAGCTGTTGGGCTTGGCAGTAAGGATGTGGATCCAGATGTGAAGCCAGACAGCAGGGAGAGTATAATCAGCTCCTGCTCCATCAGCCCACGGTGCCTCTTCTGGTGGGATGAAGCACTGGAGAGTGGATCAATGTGACAGGACACAGCAAATGCATTAAATTTCACAAGCGGCTTAAATAACAGCCCCAACATGCCCACCTTATGTCAAGCTCGAAGCACAGGCATTTCCTACAAGTGAACTCTCTCTAAGCAACCAACTTCTGCTTTGTGAAGATGAACAATCCTGGCATCTCTAAATAAACAGAATGCAAAATTCAGGGCTAACATTTGTAGCAGGTATTACTCTTTACCTCCATGAATTCTAATGTGCAAACACATACCTTTAGCTCCCTATTTTTGAGGATGACCTGCTTCTCAAGTTGCCAAGACTGCAACTGATTCAGTTTCATAATTGACTTCATCTTTCTTGGGTAAATACTCAGTCTCATCTGCTCCTCCCTTTCCTTAGAGAAGCAGGTGGGAATACTAGATATGCCCAATACTGACCGTGTGTGTGTTCAAACACCAGCCTTGTCACTTCACAGTGCGGGGAATTTGAAAAAATTGTTTAACTTCTCTGAGCTTCAAAGAGTCACTCTCTGTCAAACGGGGATGATAACAATAGCCACCCACCACACAGGCCTGTTTTGAAGATCAAATGAGTTAGGAGATGTTAACACTGCCTGGCATGTGGTAGGTGTTACAGGAATGTCAGCTGCTTTTCTTACCACTGAATTAAGTACCCAGGAGCTTCTAATTTATGATACCTTGGTCTATCTCATCTGAAACTTCTCCTTGGACTTGTGTAAGGCCATCCACTGCTGTTGCCTATTTTTCACAATTTTCCAGGCAGCACCACACAAGTCACCCCCATCCCAGGCCTCTCCAATCCAACAGCTCATTCTCAGCTCCTGCTGAATCTCTGGAGAGTTGTAGCTGTGAAACTTGTCGGACTCAAGCTGGATGCACTTGCATCAAACCTAGGCAAAATGGAGCCAGGGAAGGCCATGAAGGCAGGGTTCTCTCTCATACATGATTTACCTGATAACAAGAGCTATTGCAGGAAACTTTTAATACACAAGTCACACAAGAGCTGCTAACAACATGAGGACAACTAGCCATTTATCCAAGAACACTGAACTGACACACCATCTTGCAAACACAATCTAATATGACAAGTTTTACCTGGCAGATACTGTCACTCTCCAGTCAGGGCTTGCCAACTTCCAAAGACACCACCAGCACCCAGTGGACTTTCAGAATAACTCGTTTTACCTCCTCTTTCCCCAGCAAACCCCTAATTTTTTCCCTTGTTCTTTGACCAAACCAGAACTCACACCAGATGGTGTAAGTGTCCCAAATTATAATTCAATTATTTGCAGAATTCCCAGTAAAACCTTTCTGTTCAGACATTTGTTCCTATATTTTTATTTTGTGTTGACACAGCAATCTCAGACACTCCACTGTCACAGCCCCTATGGCCCTGGTCTCGATGGCTGCAGAAAGGAACCCGATGAGACTCAGATTAGGAGTAGAAACTTGTAGGAGGCAGGCTAACCTTGATTTCAGGGTAGCCCCAAGCAACCTGCGCAGTAGCCTTTTATTGAGCCAGCACAAGACAGGTGAGGGGAGTATTAGACAATAACTACATGCCCAAGGCTCACCAGGTTCTTTCTCTGCAAGGAGCACCTGTGGACGAGTTGCCCGAGGCCCGCCCCCCTTGCCCTGGCGGGGGCCCGCCCCCCAGCTGCAAATCATCTTGCTCAGAGGTCGTCTGGCTCTTGGCCTCCTCTACATTCTACAGTTCCACATCACTCAGGATTTCAGAACACAAGGTGGGGTGGAGGGTTCATCTCATAGTTTCTACCTAAAATACCATACCACCATTTTCTATTTCTGCCCTACTGAAACTATTATATCATTTTGTGAGGGAAAGTGAGGAAGAGAATTTCCCTAGCTGGTTTGCTGTAGTCGAGGGGTGAGCAATTTGTTTTCCAGCTTTATTGAGGTATAATTGACAAATAAAATTGTATACGTTTAAGGTGTACAGTGTGACAATTTGACATATAGCCCCTATATATGAGGGCTGTTAAGAAAGAATCCAGCCATGCGTATTTCTATTTTTCATATTATGTGATTGGATACTTTCTAGACAGACCTTTGTGAGATATGTGTGTGTGTATAAATGATTACTCCAATTAAGTTAATTAACAAATTTATAATAATACAGTTTTCTTAACCATAGTCACCATGCAGCACATTAGATCTCCAAAACTTACTGATCTTATGAATGAAAATTTGTACTCTTTGATCACCATCTCCCCATTTCTATTCTCTCTCCCCAATCCTGGTAAACATCATTCTTTTCTCTGTTTCTATGACTTTTTAAGAAGTGAGATTACACAGTATTTGTTTTTGTCTATTAGCAATGACCTCAGTTGGCATAATGCCCTCAAGATTCATCCGTGTTGCAGTAAATGGCAGGATTTCCTTTTTTATGACTGAATAATTTTCCATTGCTTATGGATACTGAAATTGTCTTTATCCATTCATTCTGCCAACTGCATCTGAAGCAAACTTCTTATGTAAAGTGGCATCTGTAAATATTTCAGGCTTTGCAGGCTATTCCATCTCTGCTACAAGTACACTTTGTCATTGTAGCAGGAAACCTGCCATGGATGACAGGTAAGTAAATGGCGATGTCTGTCTTCCAATAAAGCTTTATTTACCAAAACATTCCGCAGGCAGGATGTGACCTGCCAGGCACGCTTTGTCAACCCCTGATGGAGAACAGAAACTGAGAATGCTGACTGTATCTAAGTATTCTTAAACTTCTAAGAGGCCAATTGTGTATGAAAGGAAGGAAGGAAGGAAGGAAAGAAGGAAGGAAGGAAGGGAGGGAGGCAGGGAGAGAAGGAGGGAGGGAGGGAGGGAGGAAGGAAAAGGAATGGAGGAAGGGAAGAAAGGAAGGAAGGAAGGGAGAGAGGGAGGGAGGGAGGAAGGAAGGAAGGAAGGAAGGAAGGAAGGAAGGAAGGAAGGAAGGGAGGGAGGGAGGAAGGGAGAGAAAGAAATGAAAGTATACTTTTCAACTACCACTTAACACATCTATACTTGCCTTTTAAAACCAATTGTCTGATTTTCAGACTTGACTACATTTCTTAGAGTTTAGGTCTGTAAGCATAATCCTGCCTAGGTTTTGTACAAGTTGTATTTAGTCTCTTCACCTTAGTTTCAGAGCCCCTTTCAGGGATGAGCTGGAAGTCTCAGAGACAACCTTACCTTGGCACCAGCCCACCACGGGGGAAGCTGCCAGATCAGGTGAACTCATCCTCCATCAGGCCCTGAGAGACCGCTCCAGCTCTAACCAGCAGGAAAACTGAGGACTATCAAGTGGATACTGATACATGGCAGCCTGAGATAAAGGCCCACCTTGTGGTGGGAAAGGGAAGAAAAGACAAAGCACCTCTCAATTTTAAAAAGTTGTAAAGACCCAGTAGGAGTGATGTAGCCAGGTGTCCATGGTCTCCAGTTCCCTGGCCTCTTATCATGGTGTCAGGCAGCCTTGCGTCCTCCTATGAGGCTCACTCCCCAATTATAACTGAATCTCTAATTTCAGTTGTTGTTCAAGTCCCTATTTCCGGCCATCTTGGAAACCACCAGGTGTCAAGCCTAGTCAATATCACCCCTTCCTTCAGTCCTACAAGCAATGGCATGGTCTGAGGACTCCTGGCAAGCAGGCTATCCCCTTGTTCTGAATCCACTGATTTTCATATGAACATCCTTGTCCCAAACTACACGTGAGCCATACTCGAGCTATGAGCAAGAAGGACACATAACCCGCCAGTCAAGATCACCAGCCTCTTGTAACTATTCCTGGCATTGTTCAGGCTCAATAGCAGGTGAATGATCCCCTCTCTGTCTCAGTAAACCTAAGAGAACACTGTGGGATGTCTAGGATACGTTCTCTTAGCAAGATCTGCCATTTCTTTGTTGTACCCTGCTCCTCTCCTCATAGCTAAAGGACACAGTCATACTGTGCAAGAGTTTAACCCCTGGGCCACAGAAAACAAACCAATATTTGTTTTTGTTTATTTCATGAACGACTGTCATTTTCCAGTCAGAGGGAGGCTTTCTGATTCCTTGCTAAAGGTGAAAGAAACCTCTTCCCCTGCATTTGCAATTTTCCTAATGGAAAGTCATCCCCTTTGTTCTTAAACTTAAGACAAAAATGTTCCTTTATCAATTCCCTGGGAGCCTACAATGCCATATAGTTCCAGCAGCTGTTTATTGGAGTCTGCCTATATGGCAGGCATGGAACTGACTGCTTTACAAATATCATAGGTTAATTCCCACACACCACTGAGATAAAAGTGCTATTATCACCTCTATTTTACAGATAAGGAGGACTTTGTGGCCTAGAGAGTTAAGGCATTTGGTTTCTCATCTCAAAGCTAGAACTGGGAGGGCCAGTCTCTGATTGCAGAGAGCCCTCGTGTCTAACCCCATCGCTTCTCTGCTAGAGTCTGTCTTTTCCCAGAGAATTTCTACTAACACATTCAAGATGTTTCAATGCCTACTCTTTCATTAAAAAGCTTAAATAATGGGCGGCACCTGTGGCTCAAAGGTATAGGGCGCCGCCCGATATGCCGGAGGTGGCAGGTTCAAAACCAGCCCCGGGCAAAAACTCCAAAAAAAAAAAAAGCTTAAATAACGAAACACATAAACACATGTTTTTTCATAAAAGGTTTCATGGTAAGGTTTTTTTTTTAATTTGTTTATTTCAATAACTACTACCAGTCACCATGAAATGTTATTTTTACCAAAGAATAAAATCACTTCAGTATCTCCTAACAATATCAATAAAATATTGTGAGTGATGTTCCCCTTATTATCTGAAAAGAAACTGGAAGAAAGTTATCAGAAAGCATTAGAATTATTTAGAATAATTGATTACTAAAAAAAGTATCATTATACTTAGCCAAATAAGTAAAACCCAAGGGTTAGTTTGTAGTATATAGCCAAGTGAGTTATCAAAAGTTGTAACATCCTTAAAGATTCAACATTCTTAGTGATAATTATCACAGTATCAGGAGGTATGACAATCTGTGGTGATGAAGTGAGATGATTCTGTTAAGTCCTTAAATAGAATATTTTCTGAACATAATTAGGAATTCGTAGACACAAAAAAGAAAATTCAAACGTTTTCTTTCTGGGATGATGGGAATGTCCTAGATTGTGGTATTGATTGCAGAACTCTAAATGTACTCAAATTCATGGAATTATACACTTAAAATGGATGAATATTATGATATGTAAATTATGTTCCAATAAAGCTGTTTAAGAAAAAAAAAAAGAAAATACAGGGGGAAAATAAAGTGTGGCTGAGGATTCCGAGGCTTATTCTCACTTCTAATTGTCACTTCTGATGATGCCAGGCATGGTTTCAGACAAGTAATGAACATCATTTCAACTTAATCTTCAAGCACCTGGGCAGGTGCTTCTCTCCCTGGCCCACGCACGAGAAGAAGAATGTAATAAAGGTTACCTACACCAGAAGAGAAGAGGTCAGGAGGAGAACCAGACGTCTGTTGCTGAGCTCTGAAGTTTATGCCATGATCTCCAATTTCCTTAGTTCTGGACACCTCTATTACACCTTACTTAAAATATTGGATAATTAGTTCAAATCCTTGCCTAACTAGCATTTGAAAAAGTAGCCCCTTGAGAAACCAAAATATGTTTGAAGTCTGGAGTAACAGATAAGCAAACTGAAATCCCAAAGAACCCCCAGAAGATGCCTTTGTTCTCTTCTGCTCTGCTCTGGGATGTGTAGGGGAGTGGGTGTGTGGTTTCCAAGTCATCTCTAAAGGCTACACTAACAGGGCCTAGCAGAGGTGCCGCCTCAGCCTGGGAAACACAGATCTAAACTGCTGATTCTACTGTTTATTTACAAAGTGCCATTCCCTATAGACCAACAGCAAATCCACGTCACCAGGGCATGTTTCATAGAGCACATAAGACTTCCGTAGGAAATGGTAGGCAGAACAATTTTTAAAAAACCTGTCTTTTACCCTCTGACTGTGGCCATTTACATTTCATTTTCCTCTCTTTGGAACACAACCCCTAACACTCTTTTCCAAATTACATATCTTCAGTTCTCAGCTTTGAAGTCATTGCCTCCGGGAAGCCGGACTTGACTCCCAGAAAGTTCCAAGTGGGTTAGAAAACCTCTGTGCACTAACAACAATGCTGGAAGGTCACTGCTCATAGCACTTAGCTTCCACCAGGACAGATGCGAGCTGTGTGGCCCAGTGAGGAGAGGGCGGTGTCTGCCACACTCACTGCTGAATCTCCAACAGTTAGCCCAGTAGTAATATGTAAATTATGACACAGCAGATATCCAATAATCATAAAATCAATGAAAAGTCTACCCTCACTGGATGCCAGAGATGTCAATTTTTTATTTAGTTTTGTTTGCTACAGAATACATTCACCTGTGAATTGTTTAATCTATGGGGGATAAATACGTATAAACAACTGTGAAGCCAAGGGGTAAGTGCTATAACCGAGGCATATCCAAGGTACATGAGGAACATAAACTGGATTTACTCTCTATATTAACTTTTATTTATTTATTTTTATTATTTTTTTATTGAATCGTACCATGGAATACTATGCAGCCATAAAAAGGATGGAGACATCACATCTTTTATATTTGCCTGGATGGAGCTGGAACATATTCTTCTTAGAGACTCTCAAGAATGGGGGAAAAATGTATATTCACTTTTATTAAAATAAATAAAGAAGAGTCTTAATACAAACCAATAGGAGGGAAGATTGAATAAGACAAAGACTCTTCAGACTGTTTCAAGTATAATATATTACCAGTTCAGTGACTATATGTACTTCAAGATCTCAAGAACGAAGATTGTACACAGGTGTAGTGAGATGAAGCAGTAACTGTATCTTTACATTAAAAAATGTCTTTATGTAGAAAGTCCAAAACTCACACACATAAAGAGCAAACCATCACTCCTAGTAAGTTGTCTCCCTACCCTGCCCCAATCGTCCAATTAACTAACTGGAAATTAGAAGAACAACAAACTTCTGGAGAGGATAATTGGGAGTTTTCACGATGAAATTTTTAAAGATCTTTGTGAAAGCTTGTCTTTCTAGGGCAGGTTTGTCCGGGGACATCTCCCACACCATGAGGATGTTACAAGGATACTAAAAATTTGCTGAGGTTCTGCCATTCAAACATTCTCTCCCTTTGATCCAAATGTAGGAGCCTAGAGGCAGCCTCTGGGAGGGGAACAGAAAGGGCCTGTTCTGAGAGAGACTTAGACTATAAGAAGGTTAAATTTCTAGAGCATCTTTTGCCCGACTGGTACCTTGACTGGGAGCATGACCCGTGACGTGTCTAGTTATACTTCATCTTTACAACAGCCCAATGGAGTTATGACTCTCATTTTATACGTAAGGACTAAAACTCAGGTTCAGTGCCCACAATTAATAAATGGTGGGTGTAACATTATATCCAAGACCCTCTACATACACATCCTCCGTGAATGTCTTTGTTTTCCGTGAAATTGACCGACAGCATTAAGCATTAATCTTTACTACGATTTTTACAGTTTTCAACAAAGTTACAACCAAATGACATTTTATTTTTTTATTAAGTCAAATACACATAGATCATGAATACACCAAATGACATTTTAAAGGCATACACACAAAAAATGAAAAAAGAAGAAAAAAAGCATACACATAAAAATTAAATAACCCTGAAACTTAAAAAAACCCACCCCCCTCCCCAAATCATCTAATCATCTAGGTGTTATATTATTACTTTCAGAAACAAAGAAACAAACAAAAAAGCACAGCCAATTAGTTTATTCATTTTTCTAGGTGATCAGTTTACATTTCAAACAAATTGATTCTCATAACCACAGTACAAATAATATAATTGGTATAACAGATTTATCGAGCATCTTAACTTAGAGTAAATATCTTGTGAGCATATGTGTAATAGCTTTCTAGAGGAGGAATTTCAATATCAACCAAAGAAATAATCACTTACAGAGAAAAAAATAGATTGAGTAATTTAGCCTAAGTGCCTTCAGGGTTTCCATGACAACCACAATTAGTATCATTACAAAAAAAAAAAAAAAGCCAATGGATTTGCTGGCTCAGAATAGCAGTCAAATATATGTCTTCTAATTTATTTTTACAATTAGAAATACAAAAAATAGTTGAAAATGCTGTCGTTTGCTCCTGCGCATTCTCTTTTGTATTTCTGATGCACTGGGGTGATCACATTATTAACACAAACAGTATTAATTGTCTAGGAAGATGCTGATTAAATGTCTTCTAGAAAATTTCATCTGAATACTTACCACCACTTCAAATCAATTAGTCTCTATAGAACAAAGAAGAACTAACAAAGGCTTTGTCCCCAAATGACCAAAAGATGAAAGGGATTCCCCTGACACACCATGTTTTTTGGCTGGGCGATCACTTGGAATTATAGAGGTTAACTAAAGGCAAATCAATAATCTGGAGCTGTCAGCATTTCATGGTTAGGCCCATAAAAACCTTCCTATCACCCTTTTCGCTCTTGACTTTGCTTTTGAGAATGTGGAAATACGGCCACATCAATTCTGAGTGTATGAACTTGGCTGTGAGTACCGCCTGGCTTTGGCTGAGTCAGCATGCTGTCACAGCTCTGGAGTAATGGGATGTGACAGCCTTGGCTCTCCTGTCAGGCACCCTTCTTCTCACAATGTTGTCAAGTTCTATATGTCAGCCTCCTTTATCTGTTTGTTACTATTAGTTGAGGCTTCTAGCAAGTCACAAGTTGCTCTCCAAATTTTTTCTATAAAATGAGACAAAGGAAATGACAAGATTTCTATGCAAGCTTGGTAGTATTTAATAATAACAGCTACCTTTGGCAAGTGTTCTCTCATTTAATATTCACAAAAACCCTAGGAAGAAAGTATTATTGACATTATCCTCATGTCATAGGTCAAAAGTCCTAACCCCAAACAGCCTCATATCCCACAGCCAGCCAGGGGCTAGGTCAAGGTTGGAATCCTACATCCTGACTCAGAGCTGATACTGTAGTCATAGCACCGAAATTTCTGAGGTCAGAAAACCTAGTAATTCTCCATCCCAAATAAGTAGTGCTGATAGAATATTTTCCACACAGATTGCTGTGTCTGAAACATGTCTTTCTGGCATTTATGAACAACTCCAGAATTGTTCTAAGAGGCAAAATGATGCAGTAGAAAGAACAAAAGCACATGGACTCAGGTTTAAACCCCAGCTCTGCCTCTTCTTGGCTGGATGGCCTTAGGCAAGCTTCTGGACCTTTCTGAATCCAAGTTTCCTCAACTGTAAAGCACCCTGCAGAGCTGTAGGAAATCCTAGCCATGGCACAGGTTAAATGCTTAACAGGCAATGGGTGCTTTCAAAACAGAATCAATAATTATTCTGAACTTCTTAAAATCAGATCATTCAGACCCATCTCTTACCCCAGTTCCACCAGCAGCCCCAACATGTTTTGTTTTTTCTTTTTTTGTTTGTTTGTCTGTTTGTTTGTTTTTTAATAAAATCCAAGTGGGTTGTGTATATGCTCTGCCTCCCACTAGTGGAACAGAGTGAGAGGTTTCCTTTCATCTCTAAATAAGAAAAATCTTACACGGACACCCTCATGCAAAGTGATAGCAGGAAAGGCTTCTAATTCCAGGGAGCATGTCATTTCCTAATGAGGAAATTTTACAGTCATGAAAAGGTCAACCTATATAAAACAAGACAGTTTGGGAAGGAAATTAAATGGTATCTGAGCCATGACTGCCCGATTGCTCTCAGCCTAGCACACTGAGGTTTAAAGGGGGCCTTATGAGATGTACAAAGAGAAACTAATAGAACTAAAATGATACTGTTGACAGCACTAATTTAACTCTTAGGAATCAGGGGACTGTTTGGTTCCTAATGTACTTAAATAGAGATTGAAGAGGCCCTGAAACAGCCATGCACACTGTAGTATTAAAAGGACACTGCTGAGACCCACAGTGCTAAAATTAGCATTTCAGACTAATCTTCCTTTCCATGCCTGTGATTATCTTTCTGCAAATGAAGGCTCTGGTTTACTTAAAAATCTACTCTGTTTACAATAAAGAGGTCATAAGAAGTGGGGACTCCCTGCTTCTCCCACAGACTCACCTTCACAGGACTACACCTGCACTCTGCAATGAGGGCCAGCAGAGAAACTGCCTTTGCCTGTGACAGTGTCCGATGGCTCAAGGGAAAATTTTCTGGGGAAAATTTGGGTCTTGGATGCCTTGCAAATCTGCTAACCTTGCAAATGCCTGAAAATAGGAGTTAATGTCTAGGATTTCACCCCATTTTTTTCCCTTAAAGTTTCAGGAATTTGAAATTCAACATTTTTGTATCGCTGAAGTCCCTCTATACTCATTTAGAAATCACATCTTTAATCTTGAAAAAATAAAAATGACACTTTGGCCTTTGTTGTGTATTAAATTATCTCAGTAACTTTGTAAGAGCAGAAGTAATATAAATCTAAAATGCATTTGGCAAATGGAATTTAAAACATTCTATCCTCACATGGGTTAGGTGATATCTCAGTACTAGACTATTTATTCCAGTTCAATTTATATTCACCAAGATATGCAAACAACCTAAATGCCCCCAACCAAGGAATGGATTACCAAGCTGTGGTATATGTATACCATGGAATACTATTCAGCCATTAAAAAAGATGGAGATGAGGAGGGAGGCAAGATGGCTGACTGAAGCCAGCTTTTGGCAGAGGCTCCCATCCAGAGGGAGAAATAATGGCCAGAAATAACCCCATAAGATGGAAGATCAGGAGCTGAGCTGAGAGGATTGATAGGTTCGCATCACTTCTGCTGCAACAAGCTGGTACTCCAAGGAAACAAATTTCAGGTACAAAACCCATCCCAGAGAGGATGGGAATCCTTCCTCTCCCTCCCCCCAGGAGAGTGACTTGAGGCAAGTAGTGAACAGAGGAACTTTTGTTTCACCAAAGGGGAGAGAATGACTGAGGGCCAGGACTTCCTCCATGGAGAGATACCTCTGCAAGCACAGGAAGTCTCTTGCCTAGGCCAAAAGTTGATCTAATAGTCTTACCTTCCTGAACTCCCAATCCACCTCTCTCTCCTCTCCCCTCTCCTGGCAGTTTGGAAGACTACTCCCTGAAAAATCTGGAGCATTTGGCAGATTTTTGCTAGGGTGGGGCACCTCATGAGCTGTGGGGCAGTTGTGCAGAAACTATAACTTTAATAGAGGAAGGGAGTCACAAGGAGAGAGAGAGACTTACCCTGTGTTGGAAAGAGCATATAGCTCTGGACCATGGTACTGACCACAGGACCACAGCCCACTGGCTCCTGGCTCCATATCCCACAGTGGGCGGCTCATCCCCCACCTGGCTTCTACTACCTGTGGCTACTGCAGCAACTCTTGCCTGGCTCTTGGGGCCAGTGACTCCCACCTGGCTCTTGTGACCTATGTGGCCCATGACAGGTGATTCCCACCCAGCCCTTGAGACCCGCAGCCTGCAGCCAGCGACTCCTTCCCAGCAACTCCCACATGACTTATGTGACCCACAGCTGTAGGCCAGCAACTCCTGCCCAGCTCCTGCAACCCGTGGCCCATGGCCTGGACTCTGACCTAGCTTCTGTGACCAGCAGCCTATAGCCAGAAACTTCCACCCAGCCCCTGAGACCTGTGGCCTGAGGCCAGTGACTCTTGCCAGTTCCTGTGATTCATAAGGCCCACAGTTGGCAACTCCACCTTCTGGCTCCCCACCCAGCTCCTGCACATGAGGTGGGGGGTCAGCAGCTCTGCCGTCTGGTTCCCCATCCAGCTCCTGTGACCTTTGTGGCCAGTGGCAACATCCTCCAGCTCTCTTCCATCTCCTGAGTCCTGCACTCAGCAGTACCCTGTGGCACCACACCCAATAGTGGCAGCACTGTCCCTGACAGTGGTGGTAGCTCCATGATCCCTCCCCCTGGGGTCAAATTGAGCTGTCAGTGGACCCCCACTGCCTAGACGCTGAAGATATTTTAAACTCTCCCACCTGTTTGTGTTGACAGGGACAATTGGTTTGGAACTCTTGACCTGGGCTGATCACCCAGGGACCCATCAAAGTTGTACCCTGTTGTGTTGTTGTGGGAGTGTAGGATTCGCCCCTTCCATTTCTTGCCTGTGGTTGGGCAGGGTGTCTTAGTTGCTTATATATCTCCACAGCTGAGATTTCAGCCCAAAGCCACTGATTCACTAGGTTTTGACAGAGACTAACTGAATACTGGTCAGCACTATCTAGCCCCATGACACCAAGCAAGTCCCCAGAGTTTCAGGCTGTAGTTCTGAATGGGACCTTTGTAGAGCTCTAAGGGAAAAGCCACAATCACCAGTCCTTGTTTTTTGGTAAAGGGCTGGCTAATTACAACTCCCGGAACCCTCAATTCAATTTTACCTTGCCAGCTTCTCTAGCCAAAATGTGAAAAATAATCATGGGGAAGAATCAGTAGAAAACTTCTAGCAACATGAATAATCAGAGTAGATCAACTCCCCCAAGGAATGACAAAGGAGACACAATAGAAGATCTTATTCATAAACAAATGACTGAGATGTTAGAAATTGAATTCATAATTTGGACTGCAAATAAGATTAAAAGAATGGAGCTAA
>CAUYON010188624.1:0-38199 GCA_963573935.1 Arctocebus calabarensis | reverse complement strand
CTTGTAAATTGAGACACATTCTGGTTGGGTGCATAAATGTTAATAATTGAAATCTCATCATGTTGAGTGTTACCCTTAACAAATATGAAGTGACCATCCTTATCTTTCCTTACTTTTGTTGGTTTAAAGCCTATTGTATCTGTGAATAAAATTAAAACACCTGCTTTTTTCTGATTTCCATTTGCCTGAAATATAGTTGACCATCCCTTCACCCTGAGTCTATATTTATCTTTTAGGGTAAGATGAGATTCTGGTATGTTGCAGATATTTGGCCTGAGTTTTTGTATCCAGTCAGCCAACCTGTGCCTCTTTAAAGGACAATTTAAGCCATTCATGTTAATTGAGAATATTGATAAGCCTGGGAGAATTTTGGGTATTGAGTTTTTCGAAAGTCCAGTGGACATTTTTAATCCTTTCAGCACTGTGGAAGTTGAAATTTGATCAAAAGTTTCTGAGTGCGTTTACTTTTGTTGTGGAAGATTGCACTGGAACATATTCTTTGCAAAGTATCTCAAGAATGGAAGAAAAAGTATCCAATGTATTCAGCCCCACTATGAAACAAATGTATAACTTTCTTATGAAAGCTATAACCCAATTGTAGCCCAAGAAGAAGGGGAAATGGGAGAGGGAGGGGAGGGGAAGGATGGGTGGAGGGAGGGTAATTGATGGGACCACACCTACATGCATTTTGCAAAGGTACATGTGAAATGTACTGGAATATGGAATATAAATGTCTTTACACAATAACTAAGAAAATAACTATACTAACCAGTGTGATGAAAATAGTTCAAATTGTATGTAAAACCAGCATATTTACCCCATGATTGCATTAATGTACACAGCTATGATTTAATTAAAAAAAAAAAAAAACTCAAGTAGGAGGGAGAAAGAGGTAAGGGATATGTGAATTCCCACCCAGTGGAAACAACGCAGGGGTATATGGCACAATTCCCAGGGGAAGGACACACCTACAACATACACTTTAACCCTACAAAAGCAAACTATGCAATCAATTGTATGTACCCCCATATTTAACTGAAATTTAAAAAATAGATCTGGTCTCCTTCCCTTGCTGAAAGACCATACCGACAATCATAGCTAAGATGTCCACTTCTTTGCCCTCAGAAACTATTGTACATTATGTAACTTGACTGTCATCAAGCTGAATTATAATTTATATTCTGTTAAACAGACTGAGCATTCTTAAACAAAAGTGCAGTATCTTATCATAAATTATCTAGTACCTAAGTGGAGTCTTTTTTTTTTTTAGTTGAGACAGCGTTCCACCCTATGCCGTAAGCAGAGTCAGTGGCATCATAGCTCACTGCACAGGTTGTGGGCATCTCACCTGCCTCAGCCTCCAGAAGCTGCTGGGATTACAGGCACTTGCCTCAGTGCCCAGCTGGGTTTTTCATTTTGTTAGGAGTCGGGGTCTCACTCTCGCTTAGGAAAGTCTCGAACTCCTGAGCTCAAATAATTCTCCCTCCTCAGCTGCCCACATTGCTGGGATTACAGGCGTGCGCCACTGCGCCCAGCCTACGTGGAGTCTTAAGCACAGTAGGCACTCTAAAAACATTAGATAAAAAACAAGTGCACCAATGAAGCCCAAATCAGTCAGAATTGTAAATTTACATACAAGATCACTAGGATGACGTTTATAGTGTTGTGTTTGACCTGTAAAAGGATCCCCTCTCCAACAGTTTTCACAATGGGATTCCTTTGGATTATGGTTCTCAATCTTCATTAGTTATACTAACTGTGTAGGGACTTTATATAATTCAGACGCCCAGACTCTCAGAAATTATGATGTCATTAGGGAGGGGTTGGGCTCCAGAAATCTGCATCTGAACTATAGTTATATGTCTGATAAATAATCTGAGAAACACTCTGTAAATAGCAGATTTTCCTTTGGTCTATGTGATGGAACAGGGCGCCGGCCCCATATGCCGGAGGTGGTGGGTTCAAACCTAGCCCCGACCAAAAACTGCAAAAGAAAAGTGAGTCATCTCTTTTCAAATTGTGATACATGGTACACAGTCTTACTTCATCAAAAGGGTTCTTTGAACAAAGAAGTATTTTCAATGCTGCATATTATCACACACTCTTGAAAATATCACAATGTTTTAATATATTATAGGTTATAAATAAAATGTATATTACTAAGTAAAAGCAGCTAATCTGAGAAGGTTGTACAGTGTATAATTCCAACCATATGACATTCTCGAAAAAAACACTAAGAGGATAGTAAAAAGATCAGTTTAGGGGAGCAGGAGATAGGACTGCACATGGCACGGAAGATTTTTATGGCAGTGAATATACTCTGTGACATTATAGTGTCATATAAATGTCATGAGACATTTGTCCAAATCTATAGAAGGTACAATGCCTGATCATTTGTACTCTCATATTAATTTGAAATTTAAAAAAATAAAAATAAAATAGCAGAAATTTTAAAAAAGAAAGGACACACATTTTCACCAGCAGTGAAAATCTAATGTAAACAGTGAGTTTGGGTCATAAATACATGTCTCTATAGGTACAATGGTTGCAACAAATGAGCCACTCTGAGGGGGGTTGTTGCTAGTCGGGAGGCTGTGTGTGTGTGGGAACAAGGGTGACAGGACCTCTCTGTACCTTTCCCTCAATTTTGCTGTGAATCTAAAACTGCTCTAAAAGAAAAAATAAAGGCTTTAAGAAAATTGTGACAAGTCATGCAATAACGAAACTAAAAGATGGGTGGTGCCTGTGGCTCAAGGAGTAGGGCACCAGCCCCATATGCTGGAGGTGGCGGGTTCAAACTCGGCCCTGGCCAAAAACTACAAAAACAACCACCAAAAAAAGAAAGTATACTTCCACAAATTTTAAATTCATGAAACTTATTTTTTGAGCAATATTATTAACTTCCTAGAGAACTGGTGCTGCCTATCATAGGACATTTCCAGTACCACTCTGATCCTTGAATGTCCACCCATTTCTGGCCACTGTTATAGCATTTTTTTTTTCCTACAGCAGTTACTTCCTCTTTACCCTGACCAACTTCTCCCATGGGTTCCTTGACAGCCACCCTAGCTCTGGGTCTGCACCACATGCCCAGTCACTTCCGGTCCTGAGGCTCCTTTGATGCCTCTGCAAGGGACCCCAGTGGGGCTTCCTCGGTCCTTAGGATGGGCAACCCAGAAGTGCAGTGACAAGCACTTGGTGCTATGGAGCTTCCCTCGTCCAAAGGGTGATGGATAAAAGTTATCTCCTTTCATCCCCAGGTAGAGAGGGTATCAAATAAAATCACTCGGTGACCTTGAGCAAGTGGCTTAGTCTCCCCAGGTCTCAGTTCCCTGGTCTCTGAGACAAAACCACAGCAGCTACCATGAGGTGATTAAGGCAGGTACTACATAAATTGCACTTAGAATGTTGTTGGTACAGATAGGTACCCTTTATCCCGTAAAGGTCACTTTATTTTTTTTTTACTATTCTTACAGACAAGTTCTATCCTTTACTTTTTCAGTTACAAAAGTGTTACCTAACGAGAGAAAATTATTTGCTGAAGGCCACCAGCTTAGCTAGGGACAGAGCAAGCCAGCATGTTAGTCCAGATTTCGAATCCCTTAACCAAATGCCAGTTTGTCTGCAGGAGTGTTGCGTTTGCTTCAGAATCACTTTGGGCATTTTTTTAATGACAGCCTGTGTTGTACTTTATGGCAATTATTACTTGTGGTGGTTTAAGGTGTAGCCTGATTACTTTCCCATTGAGTGTGGGCTGGAATTAACAACTCGTTTTAATGAACAATATTAAGGCAGAAGTGACAATACATGACTTCCGAGACTGAGTCATAAAAGGCACCACAGCCTCCTTCTTGCTTTTTCTTCAATCATTTGCTCTGGGAGACGCCAGCTGCCATGTGAGGACTCTCAAGCAGCCCTGTGGAGAGGCCCACATGTCAAGGAACTGAGGCCTTCTCCCAACGGTTGATAGGAAAATGGGGCTTTCTGCCAACAGGGACATGAGGAAATCATGTTGGGATTCCCTCCTCAGACTATCTCAGACTACCCAGTAACTGGATTCCAGGCATAAACCACTCTCAGCCCAGCAGACACCTTAATTGCCATTGGAGAGATCTTAAGTTGCAACTATTCGATTAAGCTTCTCCTGAATTTCTTACCCATAGAAATAGATATAGTAAATGTTCACTGTTTTAAGCTGTGATTTTTTTTTTTTTGAAACAGAGTCTCACTCTATAGCCCTGGACAGAGTGCCAAGGCGACATCATAGCTAATGGCAATCTCAAACTCTTGGGCTCAAGTGATCTTCTTCCCTCAGCCTCCCAGTGAGCTGGAACTACAGGCACATACCAGCATGCCCAGCTACATTTTTTTTTCTATTTTTAGTAGCAATGAGGTCTTCTTCTTGCTCAGTTTGGCTTCAACTCCTGAACTCAAGCAATCCACCTGCCTTGGCCTCCAAGAGTGCTAGGAATATAGGCATGAGCCACTGTGCTGAGCCTAAGCTGCTACTTTCTATTTTAATTTTTTATGCAGTAAGAGATGATTAAATAAAGTACTTACCTGTGTACTTTAAAAAATTGAAAGCATAGTAGCTGGCATAGCATGTATTAATCATTTATGTATGGAATGACTTGTTCTCGCTTACATCCACTCAACAAATCATCAAATATCTATTGAGAAGCTACCCTATCTGAGGGTTGTTCCTAGATGTTGGGGATACAAGGGTTGAACTTGGCACACACCATCTCTCTTCTTAAGAAATTAACAGTTGGCTCGGCACCTGTGGCTCAACTGGTTAAGGCGCCAGCCACGTACACCTGAGCTGGCGGGTTCGAATCCAGCCCGGGCCCGCCAAACAACAATGACGGCTGCAACCACAACATGGCTGGGCGTTGTGGTGGGCGCCTGTAGTTCCAGCAACTTGGGAGGCAGAGGCAAGAGACTTGCTTGAGCCCAGGAATTTCAGGTTGCTGTGAGCTGTGATGCCACAGCACTCTATCCAGGGTGACAGCTTGAGGCTCTGCCTCAAAAAAAAAAAAAAGAAATTAACAGTCAAAGCAAAGGAAGAGATAAATATTCAAGAAATAATTCACAAATGACTTGAGGCAAAACTCAACAAATAAAATTGCATCTTAACTATTTTTTTAACCTGTTTTGAAAATGCGCTAGTTTTGCTGATCAAATCCCACTGGGCCAAACTGTGCCCACTCCCTCCCTAGGTTCAATGTAAGCAAGAAAATCCAGGGTAGAATCATATACGATTGTGTCCATACATTTTTTAAATCCTTAGTAAGTCAATAGATTTAGGCAATGATCACCAAAAGATGTAGCATTACTAAAAGACAGCCATCCAGACCTCCTATGCCTTCAAGTGGAAGTAACCCAAATCACAAATGGTTGTACATATCTTCTTACAAAAAAAAAAAAAAGAAAGAAAGAAAGAAATGCCAGAACTGATTAAGTGTTTATATCTAATTGTTGATATACTGGAGATCTCATAAAGAAGTAAGGATTTAGAGAAACGGAAAAGTTTCTGTTTCTGCCCATCTCCTTATAGTAAGTTTAGTGAAGAATGAACCGTCCTGGAGAAACAGGACAGGGCAAAAGGCTCTGACCTTGTTGTAACAAATAAGTGGAAACTGAACAAGTCCCAGAGCTCAGATTCTTCTCTGTGTCTCTGTGTCCTATTCAGAGATAAGCATGCTTCTTTCCTCTCACTTAATGAAGGTTGAATGGCCTGTTTCAGGGAGAAGGGTGGGAGGAGGTCAGAAAGGCCTCCGTGCTCTTGTCTTTTTCTCAAATTCCTACAGCTTCACGTCCTCAATATGCCAATGTGGATTATGTTGGTGTCCTGTTTCCTGAAGCCCATCATGGGTATATGGGAATTTATTAAACATTACTTTCTGGTTTTATAGGTGCTTGGAATTCCAATGAACTATTTTTTGGATTAGGAGATTTTTACATAATTGAAAGGAGATTTCTGAGTTTTCAAGCTCTCTTTAAAAATCCAAGCAACACACCACCAGGAAATGGAGACAAGAGCGGAGCGGTCTCCTGTAGACAGACCCTGCTGTTCTGAGTGGATCCTGGTCCTTACTGCTGCCTGTGTTTTCTATCTAACCAGCATCATTTAGGCACATTGTTCTCCTGGACACTCAATGCGCTGATGGGTAAGGAAATGAGACCGATCCGGAGTGCCAGCTAGGAAACCGAGCGCCAGCTAGTGGCCGGGAAAGCAATTGCAGCACAGGGAGCTGAGCTCACGGCCAGGGTTAATCTGATTCAGCAGTTTAACCTCTTTTCCGAGGTTAATTTAAAAGCTTATTTTATTTTAGAAGAATGCTCTCTTCTAGGAACCTTCATTTGCAAGACAAAGGGCAGAATATAAATGAGCCATATACACCCAAATGGCTGATTTGCTATTTCCTAAGGCTTTTGTGGAAGCCTACATCTAAAATGATACTTTTCCTACTGTTTCTCTTACAAATTCACTTAACTTTCTAAAATCTCTCTCTCTTTTTTTTTCGTGTTTTATTAGGTTTATTCTGAGGATAGTTAAGGTATCTGCATAAAATCTCTTTTTTATTAAAAAAGACTTCCAGACTGAAGAAAAGAGGCTCCCCTTATCACACACACGGCTCTTAGTATAGGTAGCTCTGCCTTTTCCTGTTCCTAGTTTGCTGTCAGTTGTTATTCAATTGTAGGAATAAGTTCTTGATGTTATTGAATGGATTCCATTGTAGATAAAACAGATTCCGCCCTGCTAAAACCACTGGCATTGAGTGATAGCTATGTTAATGAAAAATAGGCGATAATTACTCTGGCTCTTTTCTCTGCATTAAACTGTATTCAAAGAAGGTCACGCAAAGAATAAAAATGGCCGGAAAAGTACTTCATGGTGGTCAAATACCACCACACACATAAAATACTCATTTAAATCTAAGGCCTTTGGTGGAATACAAGCATATTAACTTAAAAATGCTTTTAAAAAGAAAACACGGCATTAAGACTGTGAAGATGAAGATTTGTCCACTTCACTAATGATCATAGATGCATTCTCTTATATTTATGGAGAGACTTTATGCATACAAAGGTTCAATTATATCCACACTAATATTATTATTGTTTCTATAGGCAATATTAATATATGTGCCAGGTACCATTCTAGAGGTATACTAGGTGCTTGGATCAGCCTACCTAGCTTACAAAATACTTCTACAAATTAGTTACAATTTTTGCCCCCAGGTTTTAGTCCCTAATATTTTTTAGTCAGGTAAGAGAATTAAGGATATGAGAGGATAAAACTTTCTACGCTTTAGAGTTAGCCAGGAGAGGAACCAGGATGCATGTGATTTAAAGAATCTGGGAGATCCTTCCTCCTTGGCTCTGCTTCTGTCATCTTTTTCTTCACTGGACAATGTCACAGGGGAAAAAGAAATGTTTCATCATTTACCGGCAGTTTCAGGGTTTCAAGATAATCCATGATTTTGCCCAGAAATTTCCCTGCAAAGGGTACTGCATCTTGGAGGTGACAATGATTCTTTTCTTGACCAAAATTTAACCAGGCTCCTCTGGACAGTCTTACCTAGGTTATGAATTTGGGGTTTCTTTGTGGGTTCTTTTTCCCCCTAACTTACTCGATTTAAGCAAGAATGCTGCTAAGTCCTCTGAGTCAGGATCTCCCATGCTCATGGCGTGATCACCCTCACTATCCGGTTTCCTCCCTCCTCTTTCACTATCCCCCAGGCAAAGACTGAGCATCAAGAAGCCTGCTAGGTCCATTTAGCTGGAATCTCCCCTTATTTGTGATGTTTCCTTTTAGTAATTTTCTATCTACTGACCCACACTCTGCTCCTTATCTATAAATTCTCACTTTTCCTTGTTGCCTTTGGGGTTGAGCCCAATCTTTTTCCTTTACTGCAAAACCCTATCCCAGGGGTTCCTTTACCTATCATGTTGGTCCTGAATAACGTCTGCCCTATTGCTTGTTTGTTTTTCAAAAGTGTCATTGAATATATATATATTTATTTATTTATTTTTGAATATTTGAATATATATATGTATAAAACATTGAATATACATATACACATATGTATTTAACACAGGCCTGGATTTGCAAATGTAGCTGCAACTTTAATTGGTGTAATTCCTGTGGAAAGAAAGGGTTGCCTTTGATTAGGATTGAAGTTCCCAGATATACTTTTAGATTATCTTCTTGGGTTTTAAATTTTGGAGTCCAATCTGAGAGTCTGCTCAACTACTAGAACCTGTTGGGTTCAATTCCAGAGATTTCTCAGATTCCCAAAGTCCATTGAAGGTTCTGCTGAGGTTCACGAACTCCCAGTTAAGGACGTTTTCTCTTGTGATTATCCAGTAGACAATGTCCAAAAGTTGACAACCGTTTCCAGCTGAAGGCAGACGATGCACAGGATCAAACAAATAAAAGTGAATATGGACCTGAGCTCTGTCCTTTCTCACCTGTGTGGTCTTAGCCAAGTTCTACCATTTTGAAATGAATGTATGTACAGTTCTTGGGTTGTAATTGTTGGGAGAGTTCATCATATTAAGCAGTTCAAAGTTGAGCACTCAGGAAATGTCCATCACACGTTATTGAAGTGACAAAGACATGGTGACACACCTTTAATTATCACTGCGCCATGAAAAACCTTACCAAAATCAAGGAGAGGATGAGGAGAAGTTTAGGCACCAGTTGTTTTATTTCTGAGGACAGAGTGGGAAGAAACAGTCTTAAAAGAATAAAGCAGAATCTATTTTTCCTTGGGAAAAACAAGGATTTCTATGACAGCAAGAGTTAATAATTTTGAAATTATTTCTTAAAAGACATTATATCTCTTAAACATAAAGACTCACAATTTTGGAATCAATACTTCATCCAATCCTCGCATACATTTTATGAGATAGTCATTGTTATCATCTGCAATTTTCAGATGCGAAAATTGAGTTTGAAAGAAGTCAGGTGTCTTAGTTAAATGAGTGTGATCAAGAAGCACACAGACAAAGTTTGCGTTCTAGTCGTTGACTCTAAACTTGTTCCAAGGGGTAAAGAAGGAAACCAAGTAAGGTGAAGAAGAAGAGATTAGCGAGTGTACCTGCTCAAGTTCTGAAGACTCATGAAGCTTCTATTCCCCAAATGAGTAAAACTACTGAGTACTTCATTCAAAATTATAGATACAAACTTGAACTTGAGAGGAACACAAAATCATCCTCAAGTAGTTTTCTTCTTTCCTTGCAAACTAATTTTTCCTTAAGAAGCTGGCATTTTAATTTTGTTGCTGTTAGTTTGTTAGAGGAGATGTGAATTCTCAACAATTGAGTTTTTAATTCCGCAACTTTCTCCTGGTTGAAGACAGTTTTCTTAATTAAATGTAAATACATTTGGCAAAATCAGTGTGGTAAGTGTCTAAAGGCCTCCTAGGATGATGTGAGTTGTCATCAGAGTTTTCCGTCACTTACAAGTGTTTGCTTTGAATGCCAGATGATTTCCTTAAGGACCAGGTCTTAAACAAAGGAGGAGCTTAAATCAACAACAATGTAAGCCAGCTGTTCTTAGCAAAAGCAATAGACAATCAGAAAGGCAGTTTCCAATGGGGAATGAACATGTTGCATAAAGTTTCTGGAGACCATTAGCTCTGTAACTCCTATGCCAGACAGATCCCTCGTCGTAGGGACAGAATTCATCTATTTAAATGACCCTGTTAAAAAGGCTAATGGGCACCTACAAATGAGTGTACTTATTTTAAAAAATTGCATTCTCATTGTTGCATATAGCCATCTTCCAAATTAACACTAAGGCAATTCTGTATCATCTTCTATTGTATTGTTTCCTTGTTAGATGTTAGGACATTTGGCTGAGAAAAGATGATGATTTACATTAAATTCAATGTGAGATGGAAGGAGACAAAGAGTGTTTTGAAAATTCCCCGTGCCCTTTGTTCAGCAGGGAGGGTTGGGCCAAGGATCAAACGTCCTGGGTGTCATCTGTCAGTTAACAGGTGAATGAGCAGTTTCTCAATACTGAACCCCCTGCGCAGTTTCAGAGTTTGGCTTAAATTTGAAGCTGCTGCCTACTTAGTGTTTCTTCCTCAAAAAAGGAAAAATCTATGGATAAACTTGAACATTTTGTGGGATGTCAGGTTATTTAGAACTCTTTCCTGAATAATACCACCATTTATAATAAAAGGAAAATACAAGCTAAATTGTCCAGGGCAGAGCAAGCTCAGATGGAATTGTGAACTTACAATGTTCCATATTAGTCTATGAGGCAAATTCTAGGAACAGGTGCAATGGCTGGAAATTAAGAAAGAAAAAGGAACATGAAATAATTTGGGTTTAGAGACCTTGAACTATTCCAAGTATTGAAAGATACTTGGTAATAGGCTTCCTTGGCTCTCTATGAGTTAGCAAGTTAACAGATATTGTCTCTATTTGGGGGGATATAATATCTCTTAAAATAGAGTTACTGGGAAGATCTTTAAGGGCAAAAACGATAACCATAACTAACATTTGTATTAGTGTTTCATATAACCTGCTCCATTTAACCTTTATGATCACTATACAAGTTAGGCATGGCATCATCGCCATTTGATTGATGGGGAAAGAGATGCTCAAAAGGCCAAAGGAACTTTCCAAGGGACATACAGCTGCTGTTAAATGGCAGAACCAAAAGTCAAGAGTAAGGTCGCCTACCTCAGTCCTGAGTTGTTGTCATTAGCCACACTGTCACTAAATCATCTGGGAAACTTGTGTAAGCTGGAGACTCAAGTAGAAGTACCTCTGACCAGTATCTTCAGTGTATGCAGCAATAAAGCCAAATTAGCCCCATCAACTGACCTAACAAAATTTGTTATTCTGGATGGGTGTGGTGGTTCACACTTGTAACCTCAGCACTCTGGGAAGCTGAAGTGGGAGGATCCCTTGGTCTTAGAAGTTTGAAACCAGCCTTAGCAAGAGCCAGACTCAATCTCTAATAAAAATAGAAAAACGTTTTGGGTGCTGTGGCAAGTGCCTGTAGTCCCAGCTACTGAGGAGTCTGAGGCAGGAGGATAGCTTGAACTCGAGGGTTTGGGGTTGCTGTGAGCTAGGCTGATGTCATTTCCCTCTAGCCTGAGCAAAAAGTGAGATTTTACCTCAAAAAAAGAAAAAATTTTAAAAAGATTCATTATTCTTCCTAATACATACATCATTTTGTATTCCTTGAGATATTCTATATTGTTTGAAGTTATTTACATACATCTTATTTATCATTATTTTTCAACCCCTTCAAAGGTAAGTTACTTTTTTTAATCCTTATATTTTTTTCAAATCCTAACACATGGTAGGTGCTTAGCAAGTATTTGTTTAACTTAATTCATTATAAATACTTCAAGATTGTAAATGGAAATCAATACTCCTTTTGCCCTTTCAGTTATATGTACACGCACATAAATGCACACACAGTAGTAATTTTATTCATATGACTTATCATTTTCAATTATGAAAGTTAATTTAATAAAAAATTTCTGATTTCTCCTCCCAATATGATTGAATGTGGCTTACACAGTTCTTGTAAAATTAGACAGTGAATAGCAGTCATGAGGAAGGGGGAAAAGGATATACTAGCCACAAATAACATTACTAATGATATTAGTAGGGCAAAGACAATCACCATTACCCTGAGCATTCCCACACCCAGTGTAAAAAAGGGAAAATAATTAGATAAACCAGTTTATAACTTGGAAGAAGGAAGCACATCAACTTATCAAGAAATTATATTAATGGAAATTTATATGATGAACCCTCCCACTGAATGACACTTGACTTTTCTTAGAGTGTCACAATAGATATAAATTTTTATATACTTTGTGATGATCATGGTGGTGTGAAGCTCAGTGTACATACTATGTTTCAGAAAAAGATTCAGTTTCCAATTAGGTGATTGTCCTATCTATCTAGAAATGACAAGGGGTGTCATATATAATAGATGAGTGGTTCCAGAATTCCTGGGGAACACTTCTAAAATTTAGATACAAAACCCTACTCCCTGGAAATTTAGATGGATATGGAGAGCAGGCTGTGAGGTGGCAGGGTCCCCACAGCCTTGGGGATGTTCAGGGAATGAACATGCTGCTTTCCTCCTGCTAAGTCAACATGTTTTTCCTCCTCTGAAAATGACATTTTTTTTTCCTTCTTAGATTTTTTGCCAGAAGTCACGAATCTCTTTCTTTATCTAGTTAATCTTCCGAAACTATGCAGAAAACGAGGTGACCCTTCCCTTTTTATTTCTTATCTTTAACATGTTAATGATGTTATGCAGTAGAAACCATTAACAGAATGAATTGTTCTTGATAAAGTGATTTATGTTTTCCAATCACATTGTAAGACCAAAAATATATTTTTTGTCTATACTACTTCCTCATAAACAACCCTGCTGAGATACCATAAAATAAAGCTAATTTCGTATTTTGGTGCTGGCTGCAGTTGTGACTGCTCCAGACCTCTCTGCCCCATCCTTGTCTTTTGTATCTTTTCTCTCATTCCTCACCATTCCCACTCTGGTTCATTTTCTTTCATGCTGGTTCACCAATAGATGAACAGATATAATAATGGTTTGGGGGGTAAGAAAGAAGAGGACGAGTATTGCCAAATATCTATTTCCCTTCTGAACATAACATCCCACTTTTCTTTTCTTTTCTTTTTTTTTTTTTTGAGACAGAGCCTCAAGCTGTCACCCCTGGATAGAGTTCTGTGGCATCACAGCTCATAGCAACCTCCAATTCCTGGGCTCAAGCGAGTCTCTTGCCTCTGCCTCCCAAGTAACTGGGACTACAGGCACCTGCCACAACACCCGGCCATTTTTTGGTTGCAGCCATCACTGTTGTTTGGCAGGCCCGGGCTGGATTCAAACCCACCAGCTCTGGTGTATGTGGCTGGCGCCTTAGCCCACTGAGTCACAGGTGCCGAGCCCCCACTTTTCTTTTGAGATATCATATCTCTCCCATATTTTACTCATGTCCTTTGGATGAGATTAGCTCTGTCCCATTTGTGATATGAGTGGGTATGAGCCACAGATCTGAACAGTCTGAGCATTTCTCTTCACTAACCACATTGCCTGAGTAACAGCAGGGCACTACGACTTAACACTGAGTGTGAGAACAGGCCAGCAGCCTGAGCACCTGATGTGTCCAGCAGAGAGAAATGCACCCAGCAAATAACTTGTTATCATTTTTTATGATTCTAGATCATTCTGTATCTGAAGTAATCCTGGAATTCTGAATTTCAATTGAATTTTTGTATCTGGATGATGGGCACACTTATAACATTGACCCAAACGGTACAAAAACAATTCATGTAAGCAAAACATGAACTTAAATAAGTAAATATGTTACAATTTTGATACTTGCGATTGTAAGAGTCCTAACTGACAATGCCTAATTATTAATATTTTTAAAATCATGCAATCAAATCTTCCCTGACTTTCATGATCAGCCAAGTTAGAAAATTCCTGTGTGAAATGTTCTCCCAAAGTTTGTCCTCGTATATCTACAAATACTCAAATTGTCATATATTGCTATTAAATACAAATTTATTCATAACATTCAGCATATATTACTGAAAAGTATGGGATAATTTCAGAGCATTAAAGATGCTAGGATTATAGGGTTATTATAGGGTTATTATTATTTTATTATAAGAATTCATCTACCAAATTCTTAAAATGAACTATGCTACTTGTATGCTATGAATGAATTACCAGTTTGGTGAGAGATGCAAGTCCTGTGTCATTGAGGTAGAAATGGAGCCAACAGATGCCTAAAAGGTCCGAGTCCTCTGATGACCACCTCTGCATATGAACAGAACCTAAAGATTTTTCCACAGGAGGTGACCCTAAGAGAAATGACTGAGTGAGCCCATGGTCCTTACTGGCAGGGAAAATGATGAATAATATCCGGCTTCTGCTCTCCACGGAGATGCGCGACTTGGTCATGAACATGCCATCTGGTCTGTAGCTCAAGCCCCTGATTTGAACAAGGTGCTCTGTCAAGATGGTGCATTTCTCACAGAGTCTGATACAGAAGACCATGACAATCTCATGCAGACTGTGTGTGAGGATAAAGTGAGGACCTCAGTATGCACAACTCCAGCCTGAAGCCTCAAATCTGAAGCGTTTTCATATATTGATTTGTTGGTTCATTGTCTGATTTTTTTTTTTTAGGCACGTGTGATAATCTTTTTTAGAAGCATCCACATTTGTTGTAGAGTCCCTAAATTTTATAAATGAGAGCTTCATCATTATTTTGAAACACTTGACATGAAAAAAAAAATTGATAGGATTTGAAATCCATTCACATTTTCACAATAAATTAAAAAGAAAGAGCTGTTATAATCTTTAAATATAATTTGATATGTTTTCAATGGTTATAAAATGATGTTAATTATTATATTATCCACTTGAGTGAATGGAGTTTCTTGTTAAAGCGTTTATATTGAGAGTTTGAAGAGATCACTATAAAAAGAAAAAAAAAACACTTGATTTGTTTTGAAATTTTATGCAACCACTTCAAGCATAAAACAAGTTCTTCAAAATAGTTTTGCTCTCATTGGGAAGGCCAAAATTCTCACTAGTAATAACCGTAAAAGATTTTTTCCATTTCACTATTTTATTTTTGTCCTGATACTTATATTTTATAATTCAAATCAAAGATATATAAAATGTAAAAAACGAAAGATTACTTTCACCAAACCCTATTTCTATACTTCCAAATCTTTCTGATTCATATATATATATATACACACACACACATACATATATATATATCATATATTAAGACATGTATGTATATGCAATTCTTATTTTAAAAATATTGGTATGGTATCCAGCCTCTAAAATTGTCCCATATTATTCTCACTTCCTATTATTCCTGCTGATATTTCTCTCCCACATTGAATAAGGCTGGCATTTATAAACATGCATAAATGATGGAGAATGACTTCATTGATTAGGTCGTGAAACATTATGTGACTTTTGCTTTGAGCCGTCTAGAATCACTTATTCTGAGGGAAGCCAGGGATGGGGACATGCAGACACTCAAGCATTTCTACGGAGAATTTCACATTGTGAGAAACTGAGGCCTCCCTCCCACAACCAGAGCAACTGTACCAGGTGCACTTCTGGCCAGGGGACCCTCCAATTTCAGTCAAGCCTTCAAATGACTTCATATTTAGCTGGCATCTAGAGTAAACCTCAAGAGATACGCTGAGTTAATTAGGCTGTCTAATTATTCCTGACTTAATGTAACAGTACAAAATAATAAACGTTTATTATTGTTTTAATCTGCAACATTTAAGGGTAACATGTTATGCAGAAAGAGATACATGTACCATTGTATTAGATTTCTATGACAGGGCTATGTTGAATTACTTACTACTATAGTAGCAGTCATTCTGCACTCAGCTAAAATTGCAAAATAAAGTCCAAGTAAATACTTAACACAGACCTAGGCTCAGTGACTCATTTCTAGATACCAATCACAGAGTGGAGCAAAGGTCATATTTGTTAACAGGCAGCATCTCAGAGTTTTATTTATAGTGCCATCCCCTAGATCCTGTGGGGACCACCCCCAAATGTTAAATCTTTGTGCAGAAATGGTCTGTTGGGTATGCTCACAGAAGAGCATTATAACTTTTAACACATTGAATGCCACAAAAAAAGAAAATTTCTAGAAAAAAAAATTTTTCCTTGGGCCCACCGTGCTTTATTACAAAAGTAGAATACAAACTTGGAAAAAAGGAAAAAAAATCCTAAAATACACTTCTTGAAAAATTAGTAATATAAAAGGCAGTGAGAAAAATTGAAGTCCTTCATAACTCATGTGGCAGTTCATGTGTTAAAAATTAATTAATAGGCTAATCAATAAATTGATAAATTATAATTGTACATGTGCATGGGGTACAATGTAATATTTACACAGAGGTAATAAATTGTAGAATATTAAACAAGTCTATTAACATATCTCACTCATCTCACTGACTTACCTTTTGTTTTTTGTGGTGAGGAGGCTAGAGATCTATTGTTTTGGCAGTTTTGAAATATGTAATTCTTTATGCTAATTGTGATCAGCATGTATTGCGAGAGATCACTACAACGTATTCCTCCAGTCTAACTGAAGCTTTGTACCCTTATAATCACTCCTCTTCCCATCCTGCTCTCCCTCCATCTTCTGGTGACTACTTTTCTAGTCTCTGTTTCTTTGCAATCTGCATTTTTTTTAGCTTTGACATTTATGTGAGATCATACAGTACTTGTCTTTCTGTGCCTGGCTTACTTCAGAATATCTTCCAGGCCCATTCATGGTGTTGTGAATGAAAGCATTTCCTTCTTTTTAAGGTCTGTATAGTATTCCATTGTGGAATATATCACATTTTCTTCTTCTTTTAATCTGTGGATGGACACTTATTGTTAATTTTGACTATTGTGATTAGTGCTGCAAACATACTGATTTCAATTTCTTTGTCTATATCCCCAGAAATTTGATTCCTGGGTCATTACAGTTCCATTTTCAGTGTTTTGAAGAAACTTCATACTATTTTCCAAAATGGCTAATTTACATCCCCACCAGCAATATGTACAGAATTATAAAGCATTGCCACTACTTTTAGGCTAGGGGCCACTCCCGTTTTTACACATTTCTATACCCCAGTGGCCATCAATGTGCTCAGCGTAAAATAGGTGTTCAATAATCCTTTAATGCATGTATTCACAATATATTTAAGATTCTCACATGAGTATGTTAGTGATTCTTTGTCAGTAATATGTATTTTTGCATATCATGTGACCTTTGACTTTTAATATCACGTAATTTCTAAAGTGGTATACAATATAAAAGCTTTGCTTTCACAGATAATACATTTGCTAGGCATATAGTTCAGATTTAATTATCAGATCAGTCCTTTTATTATCATGTTTTTCAGATGAGGAACCTCAAACTATTAAAGGCTTTGCAGAACTTCCCCTCCACGAAAGGAGTAAGACCTGAAATGTGGCAATTGTATCTGATTCCGAGCCTGCGCCCCTAACTCCCCAGCTATCTTTCCTTTGTAATTCCCAATGATTCAGTCTTCAGAGAGAATTATTTGTCTTTCTCCTTCTTCTGATTTTTCTTTTCAACTAAAACAATACATATAAGGAAGTCCTCGGAGTCGTCTGGAATATTTACCACCAATTTGAAATGTTGAGTCTGTAAGTTACGATTATTTTTACTATTATTCAAAAGCATATAATTGCAGATTGAAATGCATTAAATGTCTCCACTAAGTAATTGATTTGGAGGACTGAACTCAAGCTGCAGAAAGAGCTGTGCACATGTGGCATTTGCTGTACTGAGTCGAGGTGCAGAAGGGACTTTCAGCTGCTGGTGCCGTTTAATTCATGTCTATTACAGAGACAAGTTTGATGCTGGCGACACATGTGGAAAATAAAACTTTATAATGGATTTGTTTTTCATTCAAAAGAGTTAGTCCAAAAACAAATTAATAAGCACAACTTACACTGAGCACATTCTGTTCAAAAATAAATTAATTTCAAAGCCCTTAATTCAGTTTTAAAAAGCAAAACCACTCGTGTAACTCAATTTATCTGTAACTTACTGTTTTTTCAACTCAATTTAAAATTTAATCTTATTATATTTTAAACACTGCAACAAATGTTCTTCATGTGTGGGAAGAGCCTATCTACTAGTTTACAAACGGGTGTGCTTTTTCATTTGTTTTTAACAGATGCACAAGCACATTGATAATTCAGTAGTTTATCTGTAAATTACACATACACAAGGTCACCATGCATGTTGCCTCCACCCAACTGCAGCATATTCCCATCATGGAAACGTAGCCCTTAAAAATTCTTCAGATCTTGATCCATTACAGAATAGTTTTCTTCATTTTAGATTATGTTGGATGGCTAAGGTGTCAGTTATCACTATTACCCGAATGGAAGAGTTTCAGTTCAAGGTCATTGCTCTCCTGAGCACATCTCTGATTGGCAACGCCACTGAAGCATATTATATTTTTCCTAACCATTGGTGCCCCCATCCTCTCTATCAATGTGCCTCAACAGATCGTCATAGACAGAGTTCCAGCCTGTGACTGGCACTGTCCAATGGTTTGTGTGCAGAGATGACACAGGCCATGTTTGAGCAGATTGGTTCTGTCTCTTGTTTTTTCTACTCTGTAGTAACAACTGCCCCAAATAGTGGCCACCCCTGAGCCTAAGTCCCAGAAAGAGAATAAACAATGCTGACTTATTTTATAGATACACATGGTTATAAGTTGCTAACATCTAAGGATTGTTTGTTAAAGCAGTTGACTCATACAACCGTCTTTTAATAAGAGTATTGTACACTATAAATGAGACAATGTTTTTGAAAGGGATGAGAAATTACCAATCCTTGCCTACTGTCCCATCTCATCCAGACAATACCCATGTGAGGTAAGAATTGGTATCCCTGTTGTATAGATAAGAAAGCTGACACTCATAAAATTAAATTGCCCCAAATCACAGAGCAAATCACTGGCAGAGATGGAACTAAACTCAATTCTAATGGACACTACTTAAAGTTTATGTTTTTATTACTACACTTTGAAAACTCAAAAAGTGCTTTTTTAAATGTCAAATCTTTTATCCGTACTGTTGTGGTTGCATTTATGTTGATAAAAAAAATGTTATTAAAATAATATTTTGTCATGAGAAAACAAATATTGACAAATGTTATGTAAACTCCTCTACTATACTGATGAAAAAATGCTATTAAAAAATGTGTACCATGAGAGCATAAATCTTGACAAATATCATATAAAGTTCTGTACTATATTCAAATAGTATATAATAACTCTAATATAGTTTATTGTTAAAAATACACTTTATGGTCAGAAGTTTGATTTGAAATCAAAATTAATACATCTTTTATTTTAACTATAATAATCATACTCATTTGAGCTATTATAACGTTTAGCAAAAGTTTCTACTAAAAGTAGCTACATTAGATACATTTAAATTATCCCTTTGGAATGGGAGCCTCTGGAATGGGACCTGATCAAGAAAATATTGTCTAATACAGCTAATAAAACCAGCTTTAAAATAAAAGAAGAAACCAAGGATCAAAAGAGCTATCACATAAGGAATAAAGTATATGCAGATTAAGTTTTGAACCTTCTTCCCTCACAGTGAAAAAAAAAAAAAAAGATTAAAAACAGAATTGTAAAATTATTAACATGCCTATTTCTTTGTTTTTAAAACTTCTTCCTACATTGTAAGTACCTGAAAATTTTCCGTTCTGAAGCATTTCATCTGGATTCCATATGTTTGTAGCTAGGTCAGGGAATTGCATGGATGTCCTTCTAGACTTCCTTTCGTGCTTGCCAATTCTCTGGTTTTTCCTTAAGCTGCAAGGATTTGTTTGCCAGGGATTTTGATTCTGGTAAATAAGACCCTCTCAGCTACCATAAGGAATCCTTGGCCCAGGTTTCCATTTGTAAGAAACAGGAAACCAGAGACATAAATCACAGAAGGGAGATAAGAAATAACGGCTGAAGGGAAGGAAGATACCCTTTGCTTTTGTGCCAGAAAATCTGAGGGGTGAAATAAATTCGGCCAAGATGGCTATTACTGCTCATGAGAGGAGGAATTGGGGCATTTTCTTACCAAACAGATATCCCCATGATTTATTTGGTTTCATCCCAAAGAACCATATTCTTGGAAAATAGGAAGTTTTATAAAATAAGTGATCTTAGAAAGTAAGGGAGCAAATTCTCAGTAGTATGATGTTGCCCAGAGAGTTATTGATATAGCAATTACATTTTATAAATCACCCCTAAAACCAGGTTATGTATTTATTACATAGCACTTCAGAAACTATTCCCTTTACTTTCATTTTTTAAATGATAACATTTTAAAAACAGTTTAAATGCAACGTAATGCACATGCAGAAAAGGATACATTGTGAGGTATACAGTTGGATGTATTCTCGTAAGTGAGCATATCTGTAAATAAACTCTAAACTCAAGAAATGGAATATTATTAGTATCTTCAAAGCCTATCATTGGCCTCTTTCTTTGTTTTTTTCTTTTCTTTCTTTTTTTTTGAGACAGAGTTTCACTAATGTCACCCTCGGTATAGTACTATGAAGTCAGAGCTCACAGCAACCTCCTGCTTTTGGGCTTAGATGATTCTTTTGCCTCAGCCTCCTGAGTAGCTGGGACTACAGGTGCCCGCCACAATGCCCGGCTATTTTTTTTGTGGTTGCATTTTGGCCGGGCTGGGTTCAGACCCGCCACCCTTGGTATATGGGGCCAGTGACCTACTCACTGAGCCACAAGCACATCTCCCCCCTTTGCCTCTTTCTAAACCACTAAAATTATAATTTGAACTCAAGTGTTATTTATCTTAAGGCTTATGTGATAATGGAAAAAGTTAGGTAACTTCCCCTGGACACTTTCTTTGACATATTCTCCAGACATTATTTCTCTGGAGGTCACTTCAGTCTTCCAAATGGATTTATTTTGCTATTCTTCTCTTTTTTACCCCCTGTGTGTTCAATTTTGAAAAACAATGTATAAATGTTTGGCCTATTTAAACAATAGCTGTCCCATTTAGATTTTATGTTCCTATTTCTTTGATACCTGATATGATTCAGTTAGTCTAAATAAAGATCTAAAACCAAATCAATTTTACATGATCCTATTTCAACAATCATTCTCATAAAGAAATGCAAAATTTCCATTGGATTGCTTATGTTCTCAAACAAATTCCCTTTCTCAGCATACTAGTAGTTAGATAGTACAGTATAGGTTGTGCTATTGTAACAATTTCAACAACTCAAGGTTTAGACCAGGTGCAAATAAACTATGTCTCCCAGGTCAAATCTGACTATCTACTTTTATAAATAAAGTTTTATGGGAACACAGGCATGTTTGTTTGTTTTCTTTCATCTGTAACTGTTTTGTGGTATAATAGCTACAATGGTAGATTCGCAATATTACCTACAAAGTCAAAAATATCTACTATCCTGTTCTTTACAAAAAAAGTCTGGTAATCTCTGCTAATACCAACAAAAATTATTTATTATTCATGTCATGACAAATATAAGCTGGTTGAGAGAACCTATGTTTCCAATGATCACTGAGGGAAATGAAACAAAGGGGTCTCCACTTTTTTACAATGTCAACAAGGATTGGCTAACAAAGACGACAGCAAGGAAAATGGGACAAACCCTCTCTTAACTACACCACTTTCCATTAGCAAAAGTAAGTCAGTCATGTAACCAACTAATTGCAAGATGATGGGTAGTAACTTGCAGAAAACCAGAATAGCAATGGCTCATCTTTAAATAAAATCTCCCTTTCAACACAGAAATACAAACACTCAACTTAATCCACCATCCAAACACAGCAATCTCACCATGAACCAACTCAGAAAAAAATGAAAAATTATTGTTAAGCACCAATGATAGGATCAGGGGCTATAATTACTAAAAAGATAGTGGAAAAGATGGTGTTTCTCTCACTGACTGAGGCATATGAAGGTAAAAAAATAAATCATGCTCTACAAGTAGTAATCTGTCTTTTAAAAAATGCTGCCATATTTTAGATTGAAGAAAGAATCAGCATGTCCAGAATGTAAGTCTGACAAGTGTTCTTTACAATGTTCCTTTTAAAATTTTTAGCAACAAAAAAAGGGCTTCAAAGTTCTGCTTTAATTATTAGGCTATTATAGCAATTTGATCACTTGCAGGGTCACTTTTAGAAAGTAGAGTCTCCCTCCTGTGGACTCTTGGCATATTGTTACTACATTCCATTAAGGACAACTAAGACCAAGTTTCATTTACAGAAAAAAAAAAAAAAAAGGCAGAAAATATGGCAATAATTGGATTGTTTCCCCTTTCTCTGTAGACATGCTGGGTCTCTGCTATCAGAAATACAAAACCATGTTCCTTCCCCTGCCACGACTCTCCGCACAGTGTTCCTTCATCAAAGTCTCTGGGAAAAGCAATTTATGTAATCACCCAACCCAATAGTCTTTCTCATCCTCATTCTTTTGGGAAATATTTTTGCCTAGAAAATGCTTGTTTGTATAGCCTCTACTGTTTCCACATTTTCTCCTTTTCTCCCCCTGCCTCAAAATACCCACTTCTATTTCTTACATTGATCCCTTTATATAATCACATAATCACATTAATTACTGAGATGCTATTTGCCAAATTTCTACTAATGAATCAATGATTATTTTCTATTCTTGGAAACCTCATTCACTCAGAGGCAGCTACCATCTCTGTACAGTTAAATCCCACAGGCGCACCTTCAGGCCATGCTCCTTCCCCAAATCTTTCACTTTCCAGTGCAAGCAACTGAAAACAAATCTCTTATCTCCTTGGTTCCATTCTTGCTGACATCCTTCCATAAGTTATTGGATGACATAGATTAGAAGCTTTATTTTTACATCTCCTCCTAATCCACTGTTAAAACCCTGTTGGCTCCAAAAATATAATTTCCTGATTTTTCCCCATTGCCAACATCCTTTGCAGACCAGGTTCATTCTCAGATTTCTCTTCTCTCTTTCCCTGCCCCGAACTGTGCATCCCAGGAGGCCACATTATCTCATTGACCAGACAATCCTGCCTCTCACACCAGCTCACTTCAAGTTTGGCTCTGTCAAGGGGATGTAACAGCAAGAGATGACAGGGTGGTGACAGAGAGAGCTGGAGGTATCTCTCTCTCACTCTTAGTGCTAAGACCTCTCTTCTGGTGATATCTGATTTCTCCAAGGATACAGCTCCTGTGGGGCAGCCCTTTTGCCTGCCTCTGCCCCTTCCTGGGCTTCAGGGATGTTATTTCTTCTCCTGGCCCCTTTTTTAGGGCCAAGATCTCCAAGCTTCCCATGATTGCTAGTTCAGAGACCTCATCCCTTGCTAGTTCCCTTAAACCTAGCCACAGCTCTGTAAATAGTTACTTCATTGAATTATTCTGTTCCTTGGTTGAAAGCCTTATTGAGCATGAAGAGATGATATTACCCAACTTATTAGCTTCCAAAGGCAACTTGTTCCTTTTTTTTTTTTTTAACTTGTATCCAATTCTATATTACGTTTCAGTTGCATGGATGTGTATATTATCTCTTCTATGTGACTGTAACTGATTTCAGGTTAAACATTTGTCTTTGAAGATTCCAGAAAATCAAAGCATAGCCTGTCTTATGTAGTGACTCAAGAAACATCTGTTGAGTTGAGTGTAAGTCACATCCAAGAGTACATAGCAAAATAGACAGGGCAAAGAAAGAGTACTGAAAGAATTTTCCTGGACAAAGGTCCATCTTTGAAATTATCCCACTCTCAGCCTGATAGGAGCCTGAACTCCTATCTTTCCACATTTACTTTTCTGTTTTCTCATTTCTGAACTTCTCCCCCACTTCTCATTAAATGGCAAAAATTGTAGAAACCAAATGTTTCCATAATCAACATGTCTACGTTTCCTACTAGTAACTTCTAAAATACAGATAGTGGTGATAACTTCTAAAAATCTTGATGCTTAGGGCTTCACTAAGGAAAACAATGAACAAAACCATGTTTTTATTTGTATTTAATTCCTAACACCAGTATCCCAATCAAGTGTTAATGGGCCTTGAAAAGTAAAGAGATGCCCATTTACTAACACCTCCAAAAAGATGTCCAGTTTTTAAAATATAAAAGTGAGAGTTTATTTTATAATAGAGAAAGGGAAGAGAATTGGGGGGAAAGGGATGAGAAAGAGACAGAGAGAAGGGAGCAGAGAACATGGAGTGAGAGACGGAGAGATGGGGGTGGGGATGGGGGACAGAAAAGGAGCTGGAGAATGACGTGGCACCCCAAAGAAGACGTCCATTTCTGAATGCATGTAAACAAGTGCCGTTAGATCTTTTTGCTTGCTTGCTTTCAATGTTTTTATTTTCTTCTCATGCAACTTTCAAACACTAAGGAAGCAACCAACTAAATCACATGGCCAGAGGACCAGCATCTTTCTGGGGTTTGGGGAAAGTAACTATCAGATTTAGAGTTTGACCACCTGACTTTGGTTTCCTAGAATTCATTATAAAGGAGGAAGTTGGCAAAGGCTCCTGTCTCCAACATCCAGGACGTCCACCAGAAGCCCCCGGTGGCATCAACAGTAAGAAGCTCTGTTAGACAGAGCCCTTTCAGAATGGGGTAATATAGGTAATTCAGCTAGCATTCTATGTTTCCGGAAGTTCCAAAATCAAAACCACTGTGGGAAAAATAGCTGTGAAGATAAAAGGACGGCTTTCTGAGTATTCAGTTAACCGTTCCAGGAGAAGAGTCATTAGCACAGCAGAGAGAGGCTGCTTCCTCTCTTACTCGGAGTATTATCTTTTTCTTCCTGCATCCCAAGGTAGCATTAGCTCTCCCCACAGCAGGGTTCCCCTGAGGAGTCACGTGGAGTGAGTGCTCAGTGAAAACGCTACATTCTTCTCACCGGTAACACCGCTCAAGTCACATGAGCTATTGGCTTTGTGAGTTCAAAGACTGGATTGCTTTCTTGGCCCACATTTAGTCTTGGGTTTGATAGATTTCTTTTACTCTACTCACTGGATCCAGATCCAGATCCAGATATCTTATCTATTTGTCATTATGTTTGTTCATCATTATATGGTCAGGAGTGAAAATTTTAAAAAGGCAGAAAACATGTGAGGGAAGAAAGAAAGTCAGGAATAAGCGTACATTTTTCAACTTATAAACTGAGACTAAACTTCAGAAGAATTACAGATTTCACGAATCTACTATTCCATATTGGTGTACGCTGTCCTCAAAGCATTAGCCAAAGTATTGAAGCATATAAAGTATCTGAAAGGGAGAAAAAGTATATTATTTCTTTTAGCCCAAAGAATTACCTTCCACTCTTATTTGGAATATCTTCAAATAGGATATCGTGATGTGTTTTCCAATTACTACTAATTGCTTTGTGACAAGGTTCTCTTGTCAATTTATAGTTACTTTAAGAAAGATGGTATATTATACTCACTCGACCTCTTGAAGAGCTTCATGGCACAGTCTTATTTTAAAGGATTCAGATAATCTCATCCTAAAGAAAACTGATTTTGTTTGGTCTATCATTAAAAAATGATAAGAAATAAGGACTTTTTTTGCAATAATACTTATTAATATCTCAAGCATAGAATTGAGCCTTTGGAAAACATTGCCTCAAAAACAGTTATTCATATGGCCTATGCTTTGTTGTGCATGGAGTTAAAAAAAATAGCCAGCTTTTGGGTGTGCTTGTGGCTCAGTGGGTGGGGCGCTGGCCCCATATACTGAGGGTGGCAGGTTCAAACCCAACCCAGGCCAAACTGCAACAAAAAATACCTGGGTGTTGTGGCGGGCACCTGTAGTCCCAGCTACTTGGGAGGCTGAGGCAAGAGAATCACCTAAGCCCAAGAGAGCTGAAGGTTGCTGTGAGCTGTGATGCCATGGCACTCTACCAAGGGTGAGATTCTGTCTCTAAAAGAAAAAAAAAAAAGCCAGCTTTCATAGTGGAATGCAACTCAACGAGAGTAAATGTAACACAAATAATTTGAGTCTTATACATTAACTGGACATTTTGGCACTGTAAGGCCTGTTCTTTGGAAGATTTTCAGATTAAAATTAAATTTCAATACCTCAATCTTTGTTGCTGTTGTGTGAAATAAGGGGAAAAATGATATGAAATATCATGGACTGGGAAACAGCAAGAACAACAGCAAGAACCCACAAGCGTGTTTCCCAGAGTGCAGCTACGCTAGAGAGAAGTGTGGGTTCTCTAACTATTTAGTCTGAGTGATTATAGAACATTAACACCTGCCACTGTGAGACTGTGTCAGGAGCAAATACGCTGTAAGAAAGATAATTTCCCTTGAGGATTGAACAGCTTTCTTGGAATACACTGGGTCGATCTGGTGCCTGGTGGAACTCCTGATGGCTCCCAACAGGTCCGGCCTTTAAGTCCAGAAGGTGTGGCCCATGATACCCTGTGGAAGCTGGAGGTGATAGTCCTTCCAGATGCCAGACTGATTCTCAGGGACAGTTCATGCAGGAGGGCCTGAGTTTCTCCATTATGGATATATTGTTCTTCCAGAATGAGAGCAACAGAATCAAAGAGATGATCTCCACTTCCATTACGACCAACTGACATGGTTCAGGTCCCTGTCCAATCTTCTCTGAACCTGGTCTTCCTGATTCCTGAAATCTCAGGCCTCAATATGCCATTCTCCCATATAGCAGTCACTGTGACCTTCTAATACAGTAACCTGAACATGCCACTTCCCAGTTAAAACCTCTCTCCTGGAAACCCATCACATTTAGAAAATAAGGCCCATGAGGAACTCACAGGATCCAGTCTGAACAGCTCTTGACCTTCACCTAAGTACACTTCCTCTCCTCTCCTGTCCGCTCCTTGAACACCCCACGTTGACTGCAGACTTAAAGCCTTTGCACTCACCCCTACCTGTGCCTCAAGTCTTAGTCCAGATGGCTCCTAGAGTGGTTTTGTCTGACCATGGCATTTCAAGTAGCACCATATATTTTCAGTAACCTTATCACATTTTATTGTCTTTTAGCACTCTCAATTTCTAAAACTGTCTGATTTACTACTTATTCATTACCTCTCTTCCCCTACTACCAGAATGTTAATACTATGCAGGGAAAAAGTCTGCACTTTTCATCATTTTGCTCTTGCAACCCATAGCTGTGCCCACCATGTTGTTAGAAACACTTGTCAATAAAGCACAGCAGAAGTCTGGGAGGACAGGGGAGAAGGCAAACTGGGAGAGAAATAAGGGGAAGGAAACTGGAAGGAAGAGACAGAACTCAAGGGAGAAGAAACTGGAAAAGAAAAGGAGCAGAAAAGAAAGGCTGCAGACAGAACTTCTGATGGGCAGGTTAAGGATTAGTTGAGTAACAAGGTCCGGATCAAATTTGGGGGAAATGCATCATTCCTCCCTCCTTCTTCCTTCATTTATCAGATAGGTGCTCACCAAATAACAAGTACCATGCTGAAAATGGAAGGTTGGGGGATAAAGAGCTTAATACTTCTGGTCAAGCAGCTTACTCATTCATGGAAGAGAAGAAAAATTGAGCTTCAGAGGGCAGATAATGCTAAGATGGAAACAGGCAAAAGATGAATGTGCAACTGAGAAGAGGGGCTCTTGCTCAGACACAGCACAAGCCAGAGCAGGCTTCCTGGAAAGGTAGTGTCCTGAAGAACAAAGAGAAGGCAGTGACTTGTAAAACATCAGGTGTCTATTCCAGACAGAGGGGAAGAATCAAGCAGAGCTTGGAAAATCATCAGGGTGAATCCCAACATCCAAGCCTAAGAATTAGTTTGAGGATGTGAAGCCAGAACTAAGTTAATGCTTCTGGTGGAATTACTGGGAGGTTAAGGGTTTTGTTTTGTTTTGTTTTGTACTAGTTTTATTGAGGTATAATTGATACACACACAAAGAATCCTGCACATGTTCAATATACACTATTCGATGAGCCTGGATATATGCACGCACCCCAGATAGTCTCAGCATAATAAAGATAATAAGTGTATCCAACACCACTAAAGGCTTCCTCATGTCCCTTTGGGTTTTTTCATTTTCATTTTTGTTTTTCTAGGTAAGAACATTTAACATATAACCTGGCCTCTTAACAAATTACTGTATTGTTAACTACGGGCATTATGTTGTACATAAGATGTCTTATTCATCTTGCAAAACCGTCATGGCCACCAGGTATAAGAAAAGGAGAATGCAAATCAAAACTACAATGAGATATCACTTTATATGTTAGGATGGCTATTAGATGACTGAGAGTTTTAAAAGCCCTCAAGTAGGAAAATCTGAGTCTTGATAACATCTTCGGGAGGCCCCTCTTACAAATTATGTTAAACAAATATTAAGTTACCATACATGTCTTTATAATTTAGCCCTTTCTATTCCAGAGTTAAGAATATGTCCTTGCTACTTGTAGGCCAAATGGCTTTAGCCAGCATCAGCACCCTTTACATATGAAAGAGTACAAAAAGAGGCTCAAAGGAGTCTCAAAGGAGTAGGGCACCAGTCTCATATAGTGGAGGTGGAGGGTTCAAACCCGGCCCAGGCCAAAATCTGCAAAAGAAAAAAAATAGTGCAAAACGAATAGGATTTCAATAAAAAATACAGATTCAAATTCAGAGTCTTTCTCCTATTAGCTGTGTAACACTGGGTACTCTCAGCCTCTACTGAGGGTAACCAAGTGAAACTGTGTCTCAAAAAAAAAAAAAAGAAAGAAAGAAAAAGACAAATTATTCTATAACTTAAAACAAAGCTGATTAGTATAGAAAATTAAATAATTTTGTAGCAAAGGTAAGGAAACTTTTGCTGCGATTACTATTAAATACCTAACATCCAATCATTAATGAAAAATTTAGATTACTCACAACACCAGTAAATGTTGGCACAGTGAAATCTATGTAATTCTCAGTAAGGACTGCATAACGCATCAGTTTTCAAAAGACTTTGGGAATACATTTTAGATTGCAGGGTTGTTACTTAAAGAGGCTTTGATGAAGTATTATTCCTTTTCCTCAACTCTTGGGTGCACTGCGTTTTCATGTGATTGGTGCTAAGCAGTGAAATAATACGGAAATAATAACACAGGACATGTATTGAACTCATGACTTTACAGTTTACCTTCTTCTTTTTTTTTTGCAGTTTTTGGCTGGGGCTGGGCTTGAACCCACCACCTCTGGCATATGAGGCCAGCACCCTACTCCTTTGAGCCACAGGCACCGCCCTACAGTTTACTTTCTTGACCACGAGGCTCTACTACCTCCAAGAGGATATGCCCACAAATGTAGGTATATTTTAGCAAGGGTCGAACTGAGGACAATCTGTTAATTTGAAGAATGTCTAAAAGTTCTCAAGTGCCAAATGTATGGGGTAGTTGGAAACATATTTTTGAATAAGTGAACTTTGATTTGTTCTTCAAGTTATTCCATGGAGATAGTCACTTAGTGTTTTATCTTTGGTATAAACTCTTTGTTTTAGGATGGCAGAAGAAAATGAACTATGCAAGCATTATTTTGGTTGTCTTGTTCATTAAACAGTTATATCAATGGGGAGGGGTTGGGGGGGCCAGAGATTGATACAATCCACAGTTTATTTTCTTGTGTACAGTTCCTGGTTTAACCAGATGTGAAAAAAATCACTTCCTTGGGAAGCAGTTCCTGACACTGCTTTGGTATGCAACTGTGGTATAATATTTTTAGTAACATAGATCTGTCAATATTTTGGCACTGGTAAAGTTAAAATATAAGAGAAAAAAATCCAGGCAAAAGGTCATCCGAGGATAGGATTGTAGAAACAAAAATAATGTGCTTAAGTCTATAAATAAAGATTTTGTGAAAGTGGGGGCTCTTCTATAATGTTTAACTTGTAGAAGGGCTGCATTATTCAATGTCTAACCAGAAAACAGAAATATATTCCATAACAATTTATAAGTTTGCAGTGATCTGGCAAAACATGAAGCTTTATGTGTTTTAATAAACATTGAGTTGATTTTATGTAGGACATTTACAATGAACAATAAGCCAACCTTCAGCGAACATACGATTCACATGGTTTTATTAATGTATCCCTCTGTGACACTTACAGATGTCAGTCAACTTCCTAAACCCATTAAGGGCAGTAACCTTTCCTTCCACACAACCCCTAAAGATTCCTTCCTGCAGGTAAACTAAAGTTTTCCTAATGGGGCTGGCTCAGTGGCTAACGTCTGTAATCCTAGCACTCTGGGAGCCAATATGGGAGGATCTCTTGAGCTCAAGAGTTTAAGACCGACCTGAGTAAGAGCAAGACCACATCTCTACTAAAAAATAGAACAATTAGTCAGGCACAGTGGTAGATGCCTGTGGACCCAGCTATCTGGAAAGCTGAAGCAAGAGGATCACTTGAATCCAGGCATTTGAGGTTGCTATGAGCTGAGCTGATTCTAGCCTGGGCAACAGAATGAGACTCTGTCTCAAAAAAGTTTTCCTACTGGCTTGGTGCCTGTGGCTCAAGAGGCTAGAGTGCCAGCCACATAAACCAGAGCTGGTGGGTTCAAATCCAGCCTGGGTCACCAAACAACAATGACAACTGCAACCAAAAAATAGCCAGGCGTTGTGGCGGGCACCTATAGTCCCAGCTACTTGGGAGGTGGAAGCAAGAGAATCGCTTAAGCCCAGGAGTTGGAGGTTGCTATGAGCTGTGACGCCATGGCACTCCACCCAGGGTGACAGCTTGAGGCTCTGTCCCCCCACCCCCACACAAAAAAATTTCTTTCTGGGATTATAAAAGTTCCTGCTCTAATCCCCATGCTGGAAATATCAGACCTAACTTTTCTTGCAATATAAACTATCTATCATTCCTTACCCTTGCTTCCTTTGAATTTAGTCTCCTCTCCATTAATTAGTTTGGCAAATTTTCATTCCAAATGTTCTTGGACAGTCAGAGAAAAGTGCAGCTTTTTAGTGGGTTGGTGGTTGTGCCTAAATTTTCTAGCCTATTTTATTTTTTGCAATCTTTCATTTTATGTATTGAATAAAAAAATAAAATCAGTAAAAATAGTAGTTCTACAGGAAAGTGCTGAGGGCTTGATAATTATAGATCATTCAAAAATATCTTCACCCACTGCATTATTTTTTCTTCAAAAGCCATGGCAAGCAATTCCATTTTTTGGTATTTACTCTGGAAAATGAAAATTTATGCTCATACAAAATCCTGCACATGACCGCTCCTAATAGTTTTATCTGTAACATCCCCAAATTGGGAACAATCCAAATGTCCTTTGTGAGGTGAATGGATAAATAAAGTGATACATCCTTACAAGGAAATACCACTCAACAATAATAAGGAAGAGGATGTTAATACACATGATAACCTGGATAAATCTTCAAGACATTATGCTGAGTGAAAAAGCCAGTTTCATCCCACAGGGTTCCATTTATATGAGATTGTCCATAAGGACAAGACTTCTGTGATGGTGACGAGATCAGTGCTTGACAGAAACTACCTGGTGGGGGAAACTCTGACTCTACTATGATAACATGAGGGATGTTTTGTTTTGTTTTGTTTGTGGGTGAAACTGACCTAAATCTTGATTCTGGGGATGTTTACATGGATCACTGCATGTTTTAAAATTCATAGAACTGTACACCAAAAGCAATTTTTAAAGTCAATTTTTTTAAAAAAACATTTTCTATGTGTCTCATAGTTGGTTTTTAAATTCTATCTTCCATTTTCTCCCCACGGACTTCCTTGTAACATCCATTCTGACCGATGGATATGTGATTTCAATAGAAAACAAGCAGTCCTCTCCACAAGTTAGAAAAATCAGCATCGGAGGCCATGAATTTGAGGGCGTTCATGCAGGCAGAGATTCACCTCTGAGGAAGATGACGTCCCTCCATGAAAAGGGTTGGTAGGATAGCAGGTAATTATCCCGCAAGGCAGTGTGTGCACTGAAGGTGGTGAACTAAGCCAACATCAGCCTCTGGATACAACAATTATTCATAAATAGAACCAAAGACACTTCTGGAGCCTTATTTCAATAATTTTGAGCAGGGATACGGAGATTCCACCATCCTCTTGGTTCCATGTTCACCTTCAACTACTGCATAAAAACATCACAGCAAAGAAAGCCCAGAAGTTGTGGTGAATTATATAACACGCCTAAATTTAGACAGTATATATTGCTATCTTAGAGTTCTTAAAGCCAAGATTTTTTTTGAAAGAACATATCTGAATTATAAATGAATCAAACATTTATTATTTAAATATCAAAAATACGCAATACAAAAATCCATTGGGTCGCAACATCCTTCACAGTCTTGGTTAAACTTTACCTGAACTCTATTCTATAGCCGCCATTCTGTAAATTCTTGGCAGAACCTTTCTTTACACCAATGTATCCATTCCCTCCAACTTCTTTTTCCCCCAAGGAAGTCTAAGGTAAAGTTTCATTCCTTTCTGGCTTTGCACGTGGAGGGGAAAAATAAAAACCCTCTTAGTTGAGCATTTTGCAACTTCAGTAATGTTACTCATTTACACAGGTTGAGTTATGAGAAGGACACCTCACCCATGCTACAGCTTTTTCCTATTTCACCAACTTCACCCTTTTGATCTTCTCTCATTTCCTCTCTGGGGTAATAAGCAAGTTCTTTTTTTCTTCCTCTAGCAGGGAAGCTCTCTCAGGTCTCAGCAAATAAGATTTCCTAACTTGTCCATCTGAGAAGAATTTGCACGTGAGTGACTAAGACAATCATGAAAATCTCATTGCACACGTGCTGGGTGTGTGTTTGCTTATCACATACTGTATTTAATCCTATATGCACCTATAAAACTAATTTAGTACACATTCTTGTAATCAAATGATACAAGTTCTCATATATGGAGAACTGATCTATTTTATAAACTAGTTTAGTTGGATTTCACAGGGGAAGAACTACAGATCCACACTTCACAAGTGTCCAGTGCACAAGGAGACTTGTAATTTTCATTCATCATAAGTATTTGTTGGGAAGACAAAAAGGCAAGTGTATCTATGGCACTAAATCACTTCTATACTGACCCTTCTCCTCAAAATTGTAAACATAATTTTGCATATGTACATTTTTCTGAAAAGAAAGTCGATATGTTTCATCAAATTCAATAAGAGTCTATGATCTCAAAAATATTAAGTGCTGTTTAATTGAATTAACCATTAATACTATGCTCTGATTATTTGAGTAAGAGTTTTGTTTGCATTTCCTTCCCAAAGACTTGCCTTCATTAAAACTCAAACAAAAGAGAGAGATAGAAAAAAGTAAAATGAATGAAGTTGAAGGTAGTAAAATGTGTATATTTCTTTCTTTTTTTTTTTTAAATTTAAATTTTTTTTAGAGATGTCGCCCTTTGTAGAGTGCCATGGCTTCATGGCTCACAGCAACCTCCAGCTCCTGGGCTTAGACCATTCTCTTGTCTCAGCCTCCCAAGTAACTGGGACTACCGGTGCCCACTGCAACGCCCAGCTATTTTTTTGTTGCAGTTCATCCAGGGCCGGGTTTGAACCCACCACCCTTAGTATATGGGGCTGGCGCCCTACTCACTGAGCCACAACATTTAATCCTAAAGAGCATTAATTTGAAATACTATAATCTGGATGGTAAATAAAAACATTCAAGTTGAGTTTCAGGGTTGTTTCAATAAGGATTAACAATTTTAAGTCTTACGCACATGTCTTTGTGTAATAAAACATGTTGTACCTCCCAGAATGACACATACATCAATACGTATTGGTCAAAAAAGAAGAAAATGGCGATCACTAGAAATTGGCTAAATTGTTAATCACAGATAAAAGCCTTGCATATAATTTCTAGTCTATTTTCTCTGCATGCATTTTTTTTTTTACAAAATCAGATAATATAGTAAATAATGATTTCTAACATGTCCTTTCAGTATCTCAGTAAATATAGACCTTTAAAAACTTTTAAAATTACTATTGGATGTGACCTTTGTGGGCAATTTTAAATTCATCTTTGTATTGAGATGTTAAGTTGTTTAGATATTTTAGCTGTTAATAAATATCACTGAAATGAACATACTCATGGATAAACCAACACGCATTACCATGACTGCCATTAGTCCTGAAAATGGTCTTGGTAGGCCAGAAAGTCTGCAAGGAATATGGCTATGGAGATACTAACTTTGCAAGGATCATAGTGGACACCACAGACACCAGGGGTCCTCTTCTGCCCATCAACAGAAACACCTTGGCTTGCGGAAGAAGTCCAAGCAAGTCAAGTCTCCTTGAACATCTTACAGAGAGTAGAGTGGCTTGAGCTTATCATTACTGAAATGACTCCCCTACTGGGGTGGCACCTGTGGCTCAAAGGAGTAGGGCACTGGCCCCCTATGTGGGAGGTGGCAGGTTCAAATCTGACCTCGGCTAAAAACTGCAAAAAAAAAAAAAAAAAAAAAAAGAGGCTAAAAACTGCAAAAAAGAAAGAAAGAAAGAAAGAAAGAAATGACTCCTCTGCAAATGTTTAGATTCATTTCCTTATTATCTAAAAGGAGAAAAATGCTGAAGTTAAAAAATCTTAGAACAAAAAGTGGATCTTTTGATTTTATTTATTTATTTAATTTTATTTTTTTTTTGCAGTTTTGGCCGAGGCTGGGTTTGAACCCACCACCTCTGGGATATGAGGCCAGCACCCTACTCCTTTGAGCCACAGGTGCTGCCCTATTTATTTATTTTTATTTTTAAGACAGAGTCTCAACCCGATCAACCTCAGTAGAGTGCTGTGGCATCTTCGCTCACAGCAATCTCATTCTTGGGCTCAAGTGATTCTCTTGACTCAGTCTCCTGAGTAACTGGGACTACAGGTGCCCACCATAACACCCAGGTATTTTTAGAGATAGGAGTCTCACTCTTGCTCAGGCTGGTGTCGGACTCATGACCTCAAGCAGTCCACCTGCATTGGCTGCCCAGAGTGCAAAGATTACGGCATGAGCAACCACGCCCAGCCTCTTTTGATTGATTTTACTGGTACATATTTTAGAGCCAATACTTGGTAATCAATAAAATGCTTTTCAAGAACGCAATAGTTATGTTGAAAGGATCCCATTTTCTTCTTTTCTCCTCGCTCATTATTTGGCTGCAACCTACTCTGAAATACGTACACACTCTCCCAGCAACTTCTTCCTATAATAACTTGGCTGGAATGAAAAGGAATTGTGTGAGTGTCCATACTTCTTCTCTCCAGGGCCTTCTTTGTGTTAAACTACTACCAAGGATGAATGATTACTCTGGAAGTATTTGGAAGTCTGCCTTCCAACTTGGAAAAACGATACTAAAGAAATGTACAGCATGCACTGCTTCCCTGAGTGAATCCACTGTCACTTATTAACAAACTCTTTCTCATTATTTTTTAAAAAGGAAAAATCTTCCATGAGGCCTTTCACTTCCTGTCATGCCACTTTCCCATCAAGGAAAGCGGGAGTATTAAAAAAATATATATCCTTATTTTGCAGTGCAATTTTGCCTAAACCAGCTTTCATTTGACTAAATAACTTCTCTGTCTCTAGAAAATTATTCTGGAAGAGAGTGGAGATCAGTGCTTAAAAGCTATTTGACTGTTGGCTCAATTGGAGGGGGACTTACTGAAACAAATATTCTCAGTGACCTTGCTATATTCATTCCCACACGTTGCAACTATTTTTTAAAAATGCCACACACTCAGTAGCTTAAGACAACTAAAAATTTATTTCGTGATAGTTGTAAAGGCTGGAGGTCCATAATCATGATGTTGGCAGGGCTTCAGTTTCTTGAATCTCTTAGGGAGATTTTTCCTTAGCTCTTCTATCCTCTGGTATCTCTGGTCTTCGCCTAGCTTGCTGCTGAGTAACCCCACAGGGTCCTCATCTTCATGTGGCTATCTCCTTTTCTCTCTGTGTGTCTCCTCTGCTGTCTATTTCCAATCTATCCCTGAGTTTCTCTTGTATGAGTAAGTACCCTTGATTTTGGATTTATGGTCCACCCAGATAACCTATGATGTTCTTATCTTAATATTTCTGCAAAGACTCTTTTGCCAAATAAGCCCACATTTATAGGTGGTAGCGGTTAAGATATGAACACATCTTTCTGGGTGTTACAATTCAACACACCACTTTTGCTCACTTGAAGGCTTTAAAATAAAATGTAATAGGCTCGGTGCCCGTAGCACAACGGTTATAGCGCCAGCCACATGCACTGGGTCTGGTGGGTTCGCACCTGGCCCAAGCCTGCCAAACAATAATGATAACTACAACCAAAAAAAAAAAAAAAAAGCCAGGCATTATGGCAGGCGCCTGTAGTCCCAGGTACTTGGGAGGCTGAGGCAAGAGAATTGCTTGAGCCCAAGAGTTTGAGGTTGCTATGAGCTGTGATGCCACAGCACTTTACTGAGGGTGATATAGTGAGACTCTGTCTCAAAAAAATAAATAGATAAATAAAATGTAATAAGTTTAATAACAGGGAAAGTACAAAATTTTATTTTCCCAGTTTATTTTTGGAGCAAGGTGTTTTATCTCCCTGGAATCACTCTGCCATTAGACATAATACTGTTTGACAGGACTATTTAAAAAAAAAAAAAAAAAACCCTTTTCCAAGAATTTACAATGACTCTTTCAGTCACTGAAGTTGTGTTTGTGCCCTGTCTTTGGCAATGCCCCTGCATTTCAGTGCTATGAGCATGTTTACACTGGTCCATTTCAGTAAACACTTTAAGATATTCATCCATAATATAAGGACTAAAACTTGGATTGTTTTAAAGCCTATTTGTGATTGGCTTGTTGATTTGCTTGCCTATTATTTTCTTTTGTTTGTAGGTATGATAAGTTTTACCCACTTAATGGTGGGCTGGCATTGGTGAATTTAGATTTAGATGCCCCATTTTTTTGTGATCTCCAATAAGGAGAAGAAGAACAGATTGGGGGGTTACAGTAAAGCATTAGGGAATGAAGTTATCTTAAAGACCTATTTCCATTATTTATATCAAATAAAACAATAGCAACATATACACACGTGTTTAGCATCCACCATTCCAGATGAGAGAATAATATCTCAGCATAAGACAAGGAATAAGAATAAACCGCAGACTAAAAGCACTCTTATTTTTGGTCAAGTTAAATTTTAGCCCATCAAGTAGTAAATGGCAACAACCAACCCCAACCTTCCCTCCTAGTTGGTCAACAGTTGGTTTCACCACTCCTCTCAGCTTTCCCACACTTGAGGAGGAAATGACTCATGTTCCTCAGGTAGATGAATAAATCAATGGCCAAGAGTCATTCTGGGTAACAGATACCAGTCCGTGACCATAAATTCTGGTCACTCCTTATCATAGCCTTAGCCTCTGCAGTGACTCTGTTCACTCATTTCAAGGCCTGTATTATCTACCTGTGAAAGTACTGAAGTATGAGTTAAAAGCACCTGAAGCTGTCAAATGCTGGAATTTCTTCCTGCTGCTATGGCCTTTTAAATAACTCATCTTACTTAAGTATTCGGGGAGAGAGTTGATTTCTTCGTTTCAGTATACTTGTAAGAGGGAAAAGTGAATTCATGGGTTACGAAGGCAAAAATACTGGCCAAATATTCAGATTAGAACCCCACGATTTTGGCAATTAGGTCATAAATGAAGAAATGATGGCAAGAATGAAATTTTATTTTCCCAGTTCATGACAGACGCTTCTTTGACCAACTGCTTGACTGAGGGACCAAACCCATGACTGCTATTTGACTGCTATTTCCCAAATTAGTGCCCAAACAAACAAATATAGTCCCCAAAGTCTTATCTACTGTTACAATGACATACACATTATTGTCCAAACCCAGTAACATGAGCAATACGTGCAAACTGACACTGTCTCTAGAAGATTAGGATACAGAACCTTCCACGTATAGCCAGGGATTTTTTTTCTTATGACATATGAATTTCAGTTAAATGCCTGATTTCTTGTCTATCTGTGAGAAGTCTATGTTTTTATTAAAATATATTCAGTGAATTAGAATCTCTTGGAAATAATTCATCTAAAATTCTTCTCTCCTATTTCTAGTAAAATTGTTTACTTTTTTTTTTTTTCCAGTGCTCAATGAACACTTGCTTATTGAAATTCAGTTAAGGAGATGCCTCAATTGGTGTTGTTCTTAAATTGCAGAGGGGTTAAAAAGTCACAAAGCTGTAGGGGCAGAGCTTGAGACCAAAATGAATGACATGGGCTGGGTGTCACAGAGAAAATAGAGTAAGAGGTCAGATCAGGAATGCCAATTCTGCTAATTTCTCTAGAAGCACCAGAAACCCAAATTGTAGAATCACTCCATTTTAAAACTCTGGTAACTATGTAATTTATTTTTCTTAAAAATCAGCTTATAGGGCGGCTCCTGTGGCTCAGTGAGCAGGGCGCCGGCGCCATATACCGAAGGTGGCGGGTTCAAGCCCGGCCTCGGCCCAACTGCAAAAACAAAAAAATAGCCAGGCGCTGTGGCGGGCGCCTGTAGTCCCACCTACTAGGGAGGCTGAGGCAAGAGAATCGCTTAAGCCCAAGAGCTGGAGGTTGCTGTGAGCAGTGTGACGCCACGGCACTCTACCCAGGGCAGTAAAGTGAGACTCTGTCTC
>CAUYON010188620.1:0-20839 GCA_963573935.1 Arctocebus calabarensis | reverse complement strand
CAGCCCAGGCCCGCCAAACAACAAAGACGGCTGCAACCAAAAAATGGCGGGCACCTGTAATCCCAGCTACTTGGGAGGCAGAGGCTGGAGACTCGCTTGAGCCCAGGAATTGGAGGTTGCTGTGAGCTGTGATGCCACAGCACTCTATCCAGGGTGACAGCTTGAGGCTCTGTCTCAAAAAAAAAAAAAAGAATCCATTTGAGCCGTGAGGGGGGATAGTCCTGTACAAAAGGAAGAAGTGTGGAAGGAACAGGACTGGGCATGAGCTGAAAATTCCCCAAGCTCAGGTTCATGCATTCATTGCATTAGTCTCTCTACTTTTATGTTCTAAATTTTCTACTAAAAAATGTTAAAGGGAAAAAACTCAAGTCACACACACCCTGACTTTCCCTACCTTTCTCTTCTTGTTTTTGAGCAGAAGGTCTGAGTCAGTATGTGATTTTTGTAGAACACTACTTGGTTAAGGATACATTCTACTCAGAAAGAAGCCCAGGAAGAAACCACTCAACTGTAATACCACGTGCTAAGTCCTCTTGTTTCACATTTGATCTGGCCTTACAGAAAATTGGAAAGAAGATTCCTAATCAGAGGTAAATTTGAAGGTCAAAAGACTAAAATGAGTAATGAAACGCAGGAACCATTCTACTGTATTAGCATCTAAATCAAGAAAAACCTCCCACCTGAGCTGAGATTCATGTCCAGGCGGGTGCAGGGTGAAACAGACATAGCACGTGCAGACACAGAAGTCACTGACTTGGAAGTGAGGGGAAAGGCCAGGGAATGGGGCAGACTGCCCGTGTGAGACTCAGCCTCAGGAATTCACAGGAATTGAGGGGATGTCTGTAGCCTTTGACAGCATGATCTGTGTTTTAAAGAGTATTGTCTGAACCTCCAATGGTCAGGGAAATCTGAGCTGATAATGGGGTTACAAGCAAGTTTTTACCTACTATTTGTAAATTATTCCAGACCATGCCCTAAGCATTTTATATTAATTGCCTTATTGAACTTTTCAACCCTTTTCCCTAATCACGACATAGATATTATCACCACATTTTGACAGATAAGGAGGTTCAGAGTAACTTATTCAAGGTCCCACAGTTGGTAAGTAACCTAGCTTGTCCTCTTAGCTAGGGTATTCTGGCTGCAAAACCCTGTCTCTACTGTCTGGGTTTGGTAGGCAATGGAGCAGCATTTTGTAGACACCTATGGTTCATGACACTGCAGGTAAAAATTTTTACACAGAGGTAAAAATTCTAAACTTAAGGCAACAGCACCATCCAGGAAAATCAGTGTGAAAATTCAGAAGATAGATCATGCCTCAGACATTTACCTAGGCAGCAAATCCAGGACAAAAGTATTCAGATAGCCTAGCAGGTACTGTGGGAAATGAAAAATAAGAAAGTTTATTTCCCAGCTCCTTTTTCCCCCATCACTTTATATCAATTTTAAATAGATCATGAAAAATATTTTAGACAAATGCAGCCCCTTTTCTTCTGTGGCAAGCAATGCAATAAAAGCTAATGGATTTAGCATCCTATTGATTAGAAAGCAGTGATACAATACAACAAGAATTGATGACCACAAGCATCACCCAAGGGCAACAAGCTCTCCCAGAGAGTTTTATGACTCATCATCACAATACAATTATATTTCAAAGGGGCAGGGCGTTAAATGTGCCTTATTGAATTAAATTTATCGGACACTATTCAGCCCCACATGGTTATGTGATCACTGTAGAACCAGGAATATTTGATTACCTAGGGTAACACATTCCCTGACCACAGGGGCTTTTCTGCCATTGAATCAGATAAATATGACCCATTGCGGTGTGTGTATTTACTTCATCACATAATGATTGAGAAGAGGATGGACTGAACTAGAAAATACATGCTAGAAAATGAACTGCAGATGATCCTTTCATAGCATATCATTTCTAGGGAGAAATTAAGCCCTACAACTTGGGAGGCTATAGTGATTCCTCAGTGTATTTGATAAGGTCTTCAGCATGTACGCATGACATGTAAGAAACAACATATGTAAAAGGCCTGGATATGCCCAGTAACTGGTAGGAGCTCCTAAGTGGCTGCTATTATCTATTTGTTATTAGACATTATTATTATTATATTATTAATATATTATTCTAATATAATTATTAATTATCAGTTATATTATTATAATAACTTATATTATAATCATGTCATGATATTTGCCTTGTAGGTACTTAAAATAGAAGTGGGTTGGTAAAACTGGCTTGTGTTGTCTTTTGTCTTCAAAAGAGGAGTGGGTATGTCTTTGGTCTTAGTCTAACACTCACTTAAACACAGTGCAATCTAATAATCACCATACTGTTCTTCCATTCTATGCTTTTAATTTATATCAAATAAGCAAACAAATGAAAAGCAGGCATGAGACAAAAAAGGCTATTTCTCAAATGTAAAATCTTTTTGGGAAAAGGACTGTGAGCCCAATTGTTGAGTGAAGATCCTCAGCCTAGAGAAGGCAGCAGAAAATTCTGATATTTTCATTGTCTCTCCCTCCAGAGAAATAGAACCAATAGGAAGTGTGCGTATGTGCAGAGAGAGGTATTTTAAGGAATTGGCTCATGTGGTTATGGGGGCTGCAAGTCCAAAATCCGTAGAATAGGCTGGCAGCCTGGAGACTCAGGAAAAGTCAATGTCATAGTTCAAGCCCAAAGGCCAGCTCCCCACTGCTAAATTATCTCTTGCTGGGGGAAGCAGTCTTTTCTTCTTCTGAGGACTTCACCTGATTAGATAAGGCCCACTCCATGGGGCAGAGCAATCTACTTCATTCCTAGTGCACTGATTAAAATGTTAATCTCATCCAAAAATACCCTCACAGAGATATCTAGAATTATGTTTGACTATACATCTGGACATTATGGCCCAGCCAAGTTGACATATAAATTAACCATCACAATCTCTCTTCTATACACATACACACACACACTTGAGAAAGGTTCATGACGACAACAGAAAGGAAGCATCCAGATGCTGATGCCAAGCACCAAGGCTGCCCTGGGACCCACCAAGGAGGCCACACAGCTGATGAGAGAAATCCTGAGCGTCACTGCATCGATTCTAAGTTAGGACTTTATCTCTTCTTGTTTAATGAGAGAAAGAATCCATTGATTCTAAAAACTGGCATTATTTATCTAAGATAATTTTAAAACCTCTGAGGTAAATACTGTTATATCCTCATCTCTCAAACAAAGAAACTCTTTTCCGTTAAGTGACCTGCCCCAGCACTCAATGGCTAAGACAGAGGAAAGAAATCTCCATTTGAACACAGATCATCAAATAACCCTTGTGATTTCTCTTCATGCTGTCCCACAGTTTAGGAAAACAAGGTCAGAAAAGTCTGGAACAGAGAAGATCTGTAATGGTGACTGTGTCATGCTGCATGTTGTTCCATGAGTCCATCTTGCTCAGGGAACTGTGGATCTGGTTTTCACGTCTGGGAACCTCCCCTTCTAAAGAGATTTGGGGAAGAAGACAAGTCCACATTTCCCAATCGGCCATGCTCTCTGGAGAGTCGTCATTTGTTGGAGATTCTAAGGCCTAGGGAAGGTGCTGCAGGGCCACCTACCAGGCCTCTGGTCTCGGCCAGTGCTACTCCTAGGCTAATGGTTTTATAGTTCGAGGCGGAGCTATTTCAGAGCCACTGACATGCAGGCCGCTGTTGCTAACGTTGCTCTTTGGTCTCTAGCTGGCCCCTTCGGCACCCTGACTGACCCACTTAAAGGTTCCTCTTGATAAAACATGTCCTTGGCTCCTGGTGAGAACTGCTTTTGTTAATGGGTACATGTTCACCATCTGGGAAACAGACAGACGGTGATTATTCTGGAAGCCGTCTGCTGTTTGCTTTTAAAGTTTGCATTGAGGTTTGGTCTAGGAGGGTAGTCTATCCCCTTTCTTCTTCCTGTGCCCTCCTCCCACCCCACCCCCCAAAATTTGTATATCAAACGGTAAAGAGAACCCTATTCCTGCTTTATTTCTTTCTTTCTTTTTTTTTTTTTTTTGAGACAGAGCCTCAAGCTGTCACCCTGGATAGAGTGCTGTGGCATCACAGCTCACAGCAACCTCCAATTCCTGGGCTCACACACGACTCTTGCCTCTGCCTCCCAAGTAGCTGGGACTACAGGCACCCCCCACGATGCCCGGCCATTTTTTGGTTGCAGTCTTCATTGTTGTTTGGCGGGCCTGGGCTGGATTTGAACCTGCCAGTTCAGGTATACCTGGCTGGTACCTTAGCCTGTTGAGCCACAGGCGCCGAGCCCCTGCTTTATTTCACTATCTGGCCTTCAGTAGCACCAGGAACCTAGGAAGCGTGAGAGAGGCTAAATCCGTCAGATCCACAGGCAGCTAGATCTGCAGTCCCTGACCCCAGGGCCCATTTCCCACTTCTTTTAGGTCAGAGTAAGTTTTAGTTTCTTTCAAGATTGCTTCTATTTTATCAGAAATTAAAACCTTACAGGCTCGATGCCTGTAGCTGAGCGGCTAGGGCACTAGCCACACACACTGGAGCTGGCGAGTTTGAACTCAGCCTGGACCTGCCAAACAATGACAACTACAGAAAAATAAAAAATAGCTGGTGTTGTGTCATCATCTGTAGTCTCAGCTACTTGGCAGGCTGAGGTAAGAGAATCACTTAAGCCCAAGAGTTTGAGGTTGCTGTGAGCTGTGACGCCACAGCACTCCACCAAGGGTGACATAGTGAGACTGTCTCAAAAAAAAAAAAAAAGAGAGAAAGAAAAGAAAACCTTACATTAAGTACTAATTTGTTTTCTCATCTTAATGAATGAGATAAAAGAAAGCCAAAGTGATATTTGGGTTTTCTGGGTTTCATTTTGGGGGAAGAATTTGTTGTTTTGTTGTTTTTGTTCATGTGTTTGTTTGTTTTTAACTCAGGGACTACCTAAAGTCATACCACAGAGATAATCTCATTCTGGTAGGCAAACAGTGTGTTCTAAGGTGAATAGAAATTTTATAGAGGCTTTAAAAATGTCATTCCAATGCCTTATGGAGTCTTCCTAGTGTTACATCCAGTCCTGTGACCTCATCTTCACATGAGTCCTGTGATGTCATAACACCTCTAAGCCTCTACTCTCTCAGCTATGAAATGGAGCCAGTATTTGTTTCTTGGAGATGTGAGATATCATCAAAATAGTAAAGAGAAATACCAAACACAAAGCCTGATGCAAGGATGGAAAAATAACAGTTATAATCCCCGTGATTCCCCCAGTCTGAGTTCTGCCAGTCACATACTTTGGATACGCTTAATTCTTCTAGGTTCTGTTTCATGGAACCTATGTCTAGATGTAAAGGGCCCTGCTGAGTCTGGCTCTCTGTGATTCCAAGATGTCCTCTGTCCCTCCAAACCCTGCCCAAGGCTGGAACTCACACCTGGCCTAGGCTTCTGCCAGTGGATGTTTGCACCCGTACTCACATTGACTATTGCCAGGACATCTGAACCAAGCTAAATGTACCAGTTACGCACAAAGCAAGTAATTGCACAAATTTCAAACTGCCTCCGTTAAAATGAGTTTTGAGCTGAAGAAAACTCAACTTGGAACAAAAAGAGGAAACCCAGGTTTGCTATTAAGTTTTCTTAATAATCTAAAATTGGCAGAGCTAAGGGATTCCCCCAAGCAGTGGAAATATCTTAGGCATTCTTCCAACACTAGCATGCTCCAGCCCAGAATAAGGGTACTACCACCTCTCTAGCCATTGTTACCCCATTTGCTTGGAAACTAAACCAAAGAGAAAGCAAACTTTCTTAATAAACAATAAGATGCTGAAGGAATAAAATTGTGATTATATAAGAGCCACTACTTACTAAATAATTATCATACATCTAAGTAACCCCCAACAACAATCATATGGTAGGTAGCTATTTATGAGGTAGTTGGTTTTTTTTTTCTGTTGAAACAGAGTCTCACTCTGTTATCCTGGATAGAGTGCCATGGCATCACAGCTTACAGCAAACCTCAAACTCTTGTGTTCAAATGATCCTGTTGCCTCCGCCTCCTGAATAGCTGGGACTACAGACACCCGCCATGACACTCAACTAGCCTTTTTTTTTTTTTCTTCGATTTTTATTTATTTATTTATTTATGTTAGAGACAGAATCTCACTTTGTCACCCTTGGTAGAGTGCTACGGCATCACAGCTCACATAACCTCCAGCTCCTGGGCTTAGGTGATTCTCTTGCCTCAGCCTCCTAAGTAGCTGGAACTACAGGCGCCCACCACAACGCCTGGCTATTTTTTTTTCTTGTAGTTTGGCTGGGGCCGGGTTTGAACTGCCACCCGCGGTATATGGGGCCAGTGCCCTACTCACTGAGCCACAGATGCCACCCTCTCCTATTTTTAGTAGAGACTGGGTCTCAATCTTGCTCAGCTGGTCTCCAACTTCTGAGCTCAAGCAATCTACCCACTTCAGCCTCCCAGAGTGCTGGGATTACAGGCGTGAGCCGCTGCGCCCGGCCTTATGAAATTGGTATCTTCAATTATCCTCATTTTATATATGAGGCAACCGAAACAGAAGAGAACTGATGTGTCCTAGAGTCCTCCTTCCTCCCCACCACATTGTGTCACCACTGATGACAGCTTATACTTAGTACCTGCAGTGCAGTGGACACTCGATTAATAACTGGAAGGAGGAAACTGCTCATCTAAAGAAAAACAAAAACCAAAACAACATCCAGATGTCCGTATTTTAGGGAAGCAAAATTCATCAGAGAAACATGTTTTTATTTATCTCAGTAGTTATCAACCCTAGAAACACATTAGATCCACCTAGAAATCTTTTGAAAAATACCAATATCCAAAGTCTACCCCAGTCCAGGGTGTAGAACTCAGGAATAAGTAATTTTTTAAAACTCTGCAATTTTAAACTCTGACTCTGATGCCCAGGCAGGCTGAGAACCACTGCTTTACTTTAGTCAAACATACTTAGGATTATTTTCAGTTGTGAACATGATTGAAAAGGAAAAATTATCAACAAAGAAAAATAAATGTTCTACATAATAAAGTTACAAGAATTTGGTGTCTTCTTCAAATAGGAAGAAGAGCTGGGGCCCTAGAACAAAGAGAAAAACATCTGGAAAGAGATCTGGACAGTCCAGGAGGAGAGACTGGAGATCGAGCAAGTGGATACTGGGCAAGACCCTGCAAACCACTGATGCAATACTGCACTCCTGCATCTGTGTCTTTTGCAACATGACTTTGCAACTCCTATTCAAAGGTGGCGTCTACACGTATTTCCCCTCCCCTTGAACATGGGCTGATGCTAGGACTTGCTCTGGCCAACAGAATGTAGTGGGTCCCAGTTCAAGCCTAGGTCTCAGAGATCATGTACAGCCCACCAGCTCTCCATGCCAGCAAGGCCAAGCCGATCTGCTTCATGTTGATGCACCTCATGGACCAGAACCCAAGTGTCCCAGCCAAGACCCCAGATGTATGAGAGAGTCCCAACATGCCCAGCAATTAACCCGGAGAGTTCATTGAATATCCAATCAAAATCCAGCTGAAACCAAAAGAGCCACCTAGCTGAACCCAAATTGCTAAGACACAAAATTGTGATCACTAAGTTTGAGGATCATTTAGGATGATTATGTAGAATTAGCTAATTGAAATAAATGGCCAGTGAGATGACCAGTGAAATGGCTGAGACTTTAGAAGGGCAATGTCTAATACTCAGCTTTACGCGGATGTCTACTCTATGCTGTCAGCCAGAGGAGGCTTGAAAATTCTGCAGAGGCAGGAGATCAGAGTGAGAGGTCAGCAGAGGAAGAACAAAATGCCCCAGAGAATTCTGAGAGTGGGGAGGGAGGGGAGATGGGACAGGCCGGAGTACGTGGAATGGACCTGAGGTAAGTCTGCCAGGATATTAAAGGAAGGAGTGACTGTACCGGGCTGGCGGGCTCAGAACCACCCTGCAGCAGCCCTGAGAATGCCGGTGTTACTCCATTCCATCTCATATCAGCAGAACACGGAGGTATTTATTACCCTCAAAGGATTAGGGAGGGTAATCCCAAGATGACTCAATGAGGAAAAGATGGAGCCAAGTTTGTCTGACTCAAGCTCTTAAAAAATATTTAATTAGGTGAATTCTGAACACTTATTCCTGAAACTCCAAGCTCCCAGGCCTCCCACTGCATCCTGGCCTTATGTGAAGCTTGAATAAAGCTATCCCCACAGTCTAGATCCAAATACTCTCATCCCAACCTGCCATCTGGGACTTTTTGCTTCAAAAAACAATCCTATTGGCTCCCACAATCCCCCATTTTCAAAAAGACCAGGGTGTCAGTGTTCCAGTGGCCACTCTGTCCCTCCCTCACCTGGTGGGGCTCAGATCAGGAGTGAAGAAGCAGCTACGGGGGGGTCACACCAACACCTCCCACCACGTACTCCAGTAACCAAATTCCTGCTCCCCGGAACCTGTGCCTGACTCCAAAGCTCAGATCAGGCCTCTGGGTGTAGGAGAGAAAACAAGATGTGCCCGGGGTCACAGCAAACTCTGGGCACTGAGAATCACCCACCCCACCGCTCCTGCCCCTGCTCCTCTCTCTGCCAGTGTAGGGTCAAACTCATCTGTGTACGCTGGAAATTTCCCCCTAAAAATTATAGGGTTTGAGGGGGGAATAAAAAACAAAACTGCCACCTGATTTCTCTTTCAAATTCCAAGAGAATAACCAGGCTTGATTTTACCTCCCCAGGTCTTCATGGGGCGGGAAAGGATGATTAAGCTCATTGTGCCCCCTCTGCTCGGTTTTGCCATCCATATCTTGCACAGCTCACAAACACTCTCAGAGCTTCAGAGCCAGGAAGGACCCCGAGCTGAGACACTCCCCCACCCTGCAGAGCATTTAATCATTACCCAGGGGGAGCCCCTCCCCTGGGACATCAAGCAGGACAGATAAAAATTAATTGAACATGAAGTGCTTCTCTCATGCTGAGTGCAAACACAGTTTGGAGCCTCCCGGAATCTGGGAAGAGCTTTTGTGATAATGAATCATGTATTTTATGGGAGTGTGGTCAGGGTCCCCGGCTTCAGGACATGAGCGGGAGTCTCCTGGCGGTGACTCACAGACATGGTGCCTCACACCCTTCTCTGTGGAGGGTGTGACCTTCATCCATTAGCCTCTGTCACCCAGGGGGGACTTAGCCTTCAGAGCTGCGTCTTCTGGGGCCTGCAGGAGTCAGGGCCCCCCCCTACAGCTTACAGCTCCATCTCTAAGCTGCAGTTTACTCCACCCCTGATGTCCTGAGCTGCTGACTACCTTAAAAGGTCCCTTCAGAGTGTCTGGGCTTCCCACACACTTCCTCTTGCGAAGTGTGTCTAAACTTCTCATGGCTGCTTGCAATATAATTAAAAACTAGAGCTAGCAGGGTCACCTTTCAGCAGGCCATTAGGTCCCCAGTGACCAGACATTTACCTTCTATAAGGTGTCCTCATATCCAGTGAACTTTGAAACCTGCAAGTCTGGAGAACCACAGGGAGAGAGTGGGGAGCGAGGGGCGGAAAACCTGGACCCAGAAGGGTAAGTTTGAATGCTGCCCATCACCCTCCAGCTGAGCATCCTTGGCTCAGTTATTTGACTTCCCATCTGTGGGATGGAGACACTACTGTGATGAGGTCTAAACCAGTGATTTTCAACAGGTGTGCTGTAAAAATTTTAAAGATCAACAGAAGTCCAAAACACAGTAAATCTATATATTACCCTTTTATTTTTTGATCAACATAATTTAAGTGTGCTTCAGAAGTTTAACTCCAGGTTCAAGTGTGCCATTGAGATAAAAAAAAAAAAAAAAGAACACTGGTCTAAACCAAACAGTAGCGGGGGTGAGTTCTGCTGGTCCCAGGTGGCAGGTTTGCTCTGCACGCATCTCTGGGAACTAAGTCAGAGGCTTGGGCCCAGCTCTTCCTGTCAGTGGAGCACGAGGGGGGCTATTTCTAATCCCTACACTCCCCATCTGTGGGCTTGGAGTGCACACCACTGTTTTCAGCCTTCCCACATGGTGTGAGGCTGTGCACAAGCCCAAAAGTGAGGGCACTGCCCGGCCCAGGCTGACTTGTTCTCAGAACCTCCATGTGCTGGGAAAACAGAGCCCCACAGGCAGGCTTTGGGGAGAGGAAGTTCCTTTGAGGGGGCCTGAGAGGAGGGGCAGGGAGCCCAGGATGGTAGGCACAGAGGGAAGAGAGGGTCCCAACCCTTAGAAGTGCTTTCCCCACCAGTCCTCGTCATCCCTTCTGGACAGTGAGAGAGTGCTCCTGCCTCTCCCTGGCTCTTTCCTGGAGCCTCTGGGTCTGTGGGACCTGAAATGTATTTGAGGCTATGAAAGTCTGTGATATTTCCCCATGAAATCTCCAACCTCAGGACCTTCACTCTGGGAGGGTGACCCTGACCAATGTCTCTTCACATCCAGTCCCCTAGACGCCTCTGGGCTGCTCCCCTTTCTCCAGGGAAAACCCAGGAAAGGCCCTACCAAACAGGCAACCATGTGCTCTCTGGGCAAGAACAGAGCCCACTGTTCTCCCAGTCCCCACTGATGCTTCAGGAAGGTAGTGCAGCACAGCTGCCCAGACAGACCCAGGAGCAAATGCTGCTGCCAAGCTGTGGGACTCTGAGCAAAGCACTCAACCCCCCCTGAACCTGGTTCCTCCTCTGTAACAGGACAATGATAGTCATACCTAATGAGGTTGCTAGGAGATTTCCATGAGATGATCCCTGCAGCTAGACCCAAAGAAATCATTTGACAAATGTTGCTATTATTCCATTGGGAAGCATGGGGAGAAGAGGAAGATCTGGATCAAATCCAGATGGCCACGTGTCCTTAGACAAGTCACTTGACCTCCAGCCAGTGGGGAGAAGAACACACCCCTTGGTGCAGTTTTCTAGACTCCCAGCATGTAAGAGCACCAAGAGGCATTGGAATCACCTTCACAAGGGCATGTGCTGTGCCAGAGCCCTGGGATGTTTTCTTTTGAATTAATCAATTTAGCCTAACTCTTTTCACTGTAAAGAGGAAAAAATCCTGACTCATAGAGGTGACCAAACATTTGTGGAGGAGCTGTGGCTGAGTCCCAAATCCCCAGTTTCCTCCATCCTGGTTCACAGTCTAGAAAATACCACCCACAGTACCAGGAACGGTCCACCTCCCATTCTCCTTGGTCCCACTTTGTGCACTAGTGTGTGGGCCATCAATCAACAAACTCAGCCCTCTGAGAAGCCAGGCTGCAGAATTTGAGTACAGCTGTGCCATGCTAAAACATTTTGGAGGACCCAAATCACCCTGCCAGCTGGCACTAACTTTGGAATTGAAATAGAGTCATTCTGCCTTACCTGGAACTGGTAGGAGAGATACAGCCCCCTGGTGAGTGATCACTCATTCCTCGCACGCCAGGATTTATGAAATGACAGAAATACTGAGGCCTGCCTGCAGTTTGGGGAAGGGGGAAGGGGTGGTGCTGGCAATAGAAAATAAAGAACACCCATTCTGAAAGCCAGAAAAGATCCCCAAATCAGTAATGGATTCAGAACTGTGCCCTGGGAACACAGGCCCCTGCCAAGCCCTCATGTTTTTCTGTCCACAATCACCCCGAGCCTGTGGCTGTCCAATATTCAAGAATTAGCAAACCAAGCACCTGGCCAAATTCAGGCCAATACCTGCCAGCCCACATAGCCAGACTTTCTCCTCTGTGACTACAGGGACTTCCAGAGCACAGCTCTAAGGAGGTGGTCATGGTGAATCGAACGTATCGGTACGGAGAGCACACCACGTCGTTTCTATGCTGTTGATTCTTTGGAAGAAATATGCTGTTCACTTTTTGAAGCTGGAGGACCAGCTATTGAATTTTGCAACACGAAGGTCTCCCACCTCCAGAGACTTACCAGGCCTTCGTCCCAGGTTTAGGCCCTTGCTCATCAGAGTACAGTGGAGGACCAGCTCCATCAGAACCCCCAGGACATCTGCACAGATACACAGTTGGTTCTGTTAGCACACAAGATCTCTTCCCAAAACATGTTCTATGCAGTACTAATCCTGTAAGAGGCACCTAGGGGTCTTAGGGACAAACAGGTATGAGAAATGTTGCGAACTCTATTCCTCCCTACCTGAGATTCACAAAGAAATATGCACAGCTCTGAGAAGGTTTTCAGTGAGAAAAGTAGTAGGGTCTATTTTTTGGCCTGCCTGGTACCCTTTTCTCCCTCCTTTGGTAACAACAATCAGGTTTTCCTGTAGGAAACCATCCCACTCCATCCCACTCACCCCAACTGTGTTTTATATGGTTCCCTTCTTGTTGATACCATCCATTGACTGTGCCGCCTCATTCCCAAGACCATACACACACCAATAGGCCTCCACAGAGAAGATTCCAGTTCAGAGTCACAGACACACAGAAGATTATTGGAGCTGAGTCTTTCAGTCACAACACCCTTACAAACCGCCCATGAATTCTTTTTATTAAGATCTTCCCTGTGAGTCCAAGGTGGGTAGATTGCTTGAGCCCAAGAGTTTGAGACCAGCCTGAACAAGAGTAAGACTCTGTCTCTACTAAAAATAGAAAAAACGAGCTGGACATGGTGGCATTTGCACCTGTAGTCCCAGCTACTGGGGAGGCTGAGGCAGCAATTTGAAATTACTGTGAGCTATGATGATGCCACCATCCTCAATCCTAGGTGACAGAGCAAGACTCTGTCTCAAAAAAAAGTTTGTCCTCAGATCTAATACATCTAGAGATTTGACCATTTAAGGTTTACCTTTAATTTCTATGAACTAACTAAAATTATTACAATAATTTCTCTTTTTTCCTTAAGGTAGTCTATCTCAGTTTATGTAGTTTACAACCAACAAACTCTAGTTGATGCAAGAAAACCTATTTACCACATGCAAAAAAATTAAGTCGGACCCTTTCTTGTTCCATATACAAAAATTAACTCAAAATGGATCAAAGTCCTAAACATAGAGCTAAATCTGTAAACTTCTTAGGAGAAAACACAAGGGAAAAACTTCTTATATTGGATTTGGCAATGGTTTTTTGAGGCACAAAAAAGGCAACAAAAGAAAAATTAGATAAATTGAACTTCATTGAAATTAAAAACTTCTTTGAGGACAACATCACAGGACAGTGTCAACAAAGTGAAAAGGCAACCCACAGAATGGGAGAAAATATTTACAAATCATATGTCTAGTAAGGATTAATATCTAGCACATACCATGAACTCCTATAACTCAACAGGATAAACCCCAATCACCTGATTGAAGAATTTGTATAGACATCTCTCCAAAGAAGACATACACATGCCCAATATGCACATGAAAAGACATAGACACTACTAACCCCTCTGACCACTAGGGAAACACAAATCAAAACTACAAGGAGACACCACTTCACACTCAGAGGGAATAGCTATTACATATTTTTAAAAAACCAAACACAAAAAAATGGGAAATACTGGTAAGGATGTGAAGAAATTGCTGGTGGGAACGTAAAATGGTGCAGTCACTGATAAAATGGCATGGCACTTCCTCAAAAAAATAAATATATTTACCATATGATCCAGCAATTCAATTTCTGGGCCCAAGAGAATTGAAAGCAGGGGGATTCACATAAATATTTTCACACCCATGTTCATAGCACCATTATTCCCAATAGCCAAAAGGTGGAAGCAGCACCAATATCCATCGTCAATGAGTGAATTAACGGAATATGGTCTATACATACAATGGTATAATACTGAGCCTTAGAAAGACAGAAAATCTAACCCAGGATCCAACAGGGATGAAACTTGAGGATGTTATGCTAAGTCAAAGAAGCCAGTCACAAAAGGGCAAGTATATAATTTTACTTATGTGAGGTAGCTGGGGTAGTCAAATTTACACACACAAAAAGAACAGTGGTTGCCCCTGGCTGGGGAGAGGGGGAAAAGCAGTGTTATTGTTAACATGTATAGAGTTTCAATTTGGGATGATAAAAAACTTCTGAGTATGGTTGGTGGTGATGGTTACACAACAATGTAAATACACTTAGTGCCACAGAACTATACACTTAAAAATGGCTAAATTGGTGAATTTTATCATTTTACCATAATAAAAATAACAAACCTGTTTTACTTTCTTTAACCTAATTTTTCCTAAATTCATTTGACCATAGAAGTCCCCCTTTTCACCAAAATCCTCATTCATGCAACAGAATGCAAGGGTCCCAGAGAACAAGTGTGGGGAAACATTGGCATGTGGCTGTGTGACTTGACCTTCAAGGAGAAGACCCCGTGGTTGAGTAGGGTGAGGTGCTCACTTCACGTGGAGGAGAGACACACAAGCTGTCCTCTAGGTAAGGAAAATGCCTGTACCTCGATACTAGGAGTAAGAGGGAAAGCACTGGAACTGCAGAGAGAAGAGAAGGCATCTGCTTCTCTTGATCTTGACATCAAGATATCTCTCAGGTAGGCCCTGAGCGGAATTCTTGAGGGGAACCTTTTTGGAGGCTGGTGTGGAGCTTGAAAACAGGCAGGAGGTCTGAGGTAATTGCCTATAATACACACCCCAGGAGGCTGTGGGGTAATTTACCTCTGGCATTAGACTTTATTGTTTATATGCAGAATACAGGTTCCTTAGCAAGCAAAAAATTTAATAAATCATTATTAAAATTTTATAAATTTTTAAATTTAATCTTAGTCCACCCTTTGACCAGGGCATCGCACTGCATTACCCACCAGTACGGCCCAAGGGGAAACAAAAATTGAGGCTGAAAGCATAGATGAGTATCTAGGTAGACAGCTCCTCCCTACGTAGAGAATTCCTCTAGGACTAACCTCTGAAGGGTCTGGGTTTTCATTTAAATAAAAAAATAATAAAATAAAAGGTTTTGAGTTTTTATCATGTGCTAAGCATTGAGCATATACGTTCCTGGGAAGGAAGTGCTGTGGCATCCTAGCTCACAGCAACCTCAAACTCTTGGTCTCAAGTGATCCTCTTGCCTAAGACTCCCAAGTGACTGGGATTACAGGCGCCTGCCACAACACCCAGCTATTTTTAGAGATGGGGTCTCAGTCTTGCTTAGGCTAGTCTCAAACTCCTGAGCTCAAGTGATCTTCCCTCCTCAGCCTCCCAGAGTACTAGGATTATAGGCATGAGCCACTGAGCCTGGCCCAACTGCTAATGTTTTTAACTGGCTTTATGCAATTCCAAAAACAATTAAGGTCAGTCCAATATGTCAGCAAAGTAGGTGAATGTATGTCTACCTGCTAGAACTGGGTGTGAGCTAGAGGCATTGAGAGATCCACCTGCTCCCAAAGGTCTCTTTCCCATGCCCACCAGATACACGCCAGTATCTCTCCCTCAAATACTGACACAGCTCTGGGAAGTGCAAATAAGCCCTTATGCGCACAGCATTTTGATAACCCTGCGGAGACGTGAATCTCCTTTAGAGATAACAAGTCTCTTTTACTTTTCTCAGTCTGTCATCTTAAAAACCTCTGAGGTTGCTCTCATTATTCTTATTTTATATGTAAAGATTTTATTTTCCAATCCTATGTCAGGAAAAAACACCTTAATTATTTTATGTAACCTAAAATAGATATCATCAGGTGAGTTCATATTTATGTGTTATTCTTTTAAAATTGTAGAATATTCTACCAGCCTCTTTCCTGCCCCAAATAAATAAGAGCTGGGGAGTATGTAGGTGGCAGAAAAATTGGATTGGAAGGGGTTTAAAGCTCACTGATAATCAGCAAAGCCAGGACAAGTATCCAAGGCTTCTCGCTCCAAGCCCAAGGTCCTCTGGATGTAAGATATCATGAACTTCTCTTACACAGTTCTGTCACTGGCAGAAGCTCAAAGCCTGGGGCAAGCAGGTGTGACGGGTATGCTAGGAGAGCCATGTCTGGAGTACAGCATAAGGACAAGACGGGAAGACCAAGCAGGGGACCAAAGATCTCTCTGAAGAACTGGGAAGGGAGGCAGCTGCCTGACCACATGTGGCCCCAAGTGACAGACAGCACAGGGCACTCTTGTGGGAAGGACATGGAGTCGGGATCTCTGGAGCCCTGGGCAACCAGGCTGCTGCGGCACCCGGAGCACATCACGCTTGGAGGGATTCAATTTCTCTCTGTGTAAAATGGATTAGGAGGGCCTGGTATCCAAAGTCCTCTCAAGCTGTAAACTCTAGTCATTTCTTGGGGGTCAGTAGGTCCACATGTGTTGCATGTGACGAAGAGCTAGATCAAGGTCAGGTACATCTGGCATCATCAACATCGTCATCCTGGCTGTGACTCAGACCATTCACACATGCATGACAATTAAAATGTGCCCTGGACACAGTGCTAAGTGCCCGTACCCAGGGGTGGAGGCATCACTCTTCAGGCTCCCTGCCTGACTCCTTGGGTTGTTTATTTATGTCGTGGCACTTCCTGTCCAAAAGACATCTGCAGGGCCCTGGCTCTACCTACTTCCCACCCCAGGTTGGGACTGCCCAGTCATTCCTCAAATAACCCAAGCTCCTCATACTGCTGCTTCCAAGGACTGAAACACATTATGGCAGGCCACCAGCTCCATCTTATAATCAAATAGATGAATCACAGCACAATTTCCTTTGGATTTTTTTTTTTTCCTTTGGATTTTTTAATAGGATTTCTACTCCTACCTCATTGCCTTGTCTGGCCTGATGTTTACAAAAAGAGAAATTACTTTCAAAAAGTTATCTGTGTTTTTTAGACAAGAAAAAACCAACTGCTCAACTTGCACTCCTCGTAACTATCTCCTCGTCCATTTTCTGATGTTCCCGCACTTGCCCCTCTTTGTTACTGTGGCAGCCTCCCAACAGGCACCCTTCCACCAACATTCACATGAGGGCTGGAGTTCCCTCATCAGATGTGTACTTGAAAATGTCTGCCTTCTGTTCTGTCATTATTCCCTACCTTTAAACAGACTGGTTTAAATGCGTGGATTACATACATGTGCACAGATCTGAGTGTGCACGCATGCATATGTGTATGTATATGCACATGGATCATGGAATTGCAAACCCCTTTTTTTAAAAGCCCTCTAACAGTGTCTCCACTTACCCACAAGGCAGCTATGCATCTCCAAGTCAACATCTGCATTGGGGTCACTGTGTGATACCCCAAGAGCACTCCTCAGTCTTCCTGCATTTGGAATTTTCTAAAAGCCTAACAGTAAGGGGGAAGCTTCCTTACTTTGCATTAAGGAGACGAAATCTTCAGCACAGCAGAGAACGCAGGGACGATTTTATTTTGACTTGTGTGACCAGGATCCCAGCAAACTCAAATGACAATGACTTACCTTGAGAGATAAGGACAGGCATCTCTAGAACACTCAGTTTCCTTGGGAGTTGCTGAAATAAATAAGACCACTGACAGTTTCCCCATTTGCAGACCATACTTATGGAAATAAGTGAGGCAGGATGAGAATCCAGTTGACGTTGGAGGTTATTTCAGTTGCAGCACTCTGCTTTAACTGTGAGCCCTCTGCCCCCGGCCCCATTCACCGACACACACGTGCACACGCATGCACACACACACACAGAATCACCTGTATCTTCCTGTTCTAAAAACCTCAAGTCCTTCATTTTACCCTAGCCAAAAAAAAAAAAGAATTTGAAATTAAGTCTAACTATCAAGCATCATACATTTAACTACTTCACTTAATAACTACCAGAAATCTCATGCTTATAATCCTAGCACTCTGAGAGGCCAAGCTGGGAGGATTGTCTGAGTTCACAGGTGCAAGACCAGCCTAAGCCAGAGTAAGACCCCACCTCTAAAAATAGCCAGGCATTGTAGCAGATGCCTGTAGTCCCAGCAATTTGGGAGGCTGAGACAAAAGAATCGCTTGAGCCCAAGAGTTTTAGATTGCTGTGAGCTATGATGCCATGGCAGTGGACCGAGGGTAACAAAGTGAAACTTTGTCTCAAAAAATTAATTAATTAAAAAAATTGATTGAAGGTTTAAATATAAGACCTGAAACTACAAAATTACTGGAAGAAAATAGGGTTGAAAACATGACATTGGCCTGGGCAGAGATTTCTTGGGTATAACACCAAAAGCACAGGCAACAAAAGGAAAAACAAATGGGATAGCATCAAATTACAAAGCTTCTGCTCAGCAAGAAGACAACTTACAAGTAAACAACTCTATTAAATGGGCAAAGCACTTGAATAGACATTTCTCCAAAGCAGACATAGAAATAGCCAAAAGAAACATGGAAAAACGCTCAACATTTTTGTTTAATCAGAGAAATGCCAACTAAAACCACAATGATATATCACCTCACACCCACTAGTTTGACCCTGGTCAAAAAGATGAAAGATAACAAGTGTTGGTGAAGATGTGGAGAAAAGGGAACCAATAATATAGTGTGGGTGGAAAGTAAATAAGTACATCATTACAGAAAACAGTATGGATGTTCCTCAAAAAAATGGAGTAGAATTACCATGTGATCCATAGTATGCAACTACTGATTATGTATTCAAAGGAATGAAAATCTGTATGCTGAAGAGATGTCTGCAAGCCCATGTTCACTGCAGCACACTATTCATAATAGCCAACACATGGAAACAACCTACATCCCCATCAATGGATTTTTAAAATGTGGCATATATACACATTGATTTACTATTCAGCCTTAGGAATAGGAAATTCTGCCATTTGCAGTAACATAGACGAAACTAGGGAACATTGTTTTAAGTGAAATAAGCTAGATACAGACAGACAAATACTGTATAATTTCACTTATATGTGCAATTGAAAAAAGTTATCTCATAGAAGAGTAGAATGGTGGTTACAATAGGCTGAGAGGTGGGGTACATGGGGGAAGGGGAAACCTTGGACAATGAGTACAAGTTACCACAGAAAGAAGAAATTCTGGGCTCAGTGCCTGTAGCTCAACGGGCTAAGGTGCCAGCCACGTACACCTGAGCTGGCAGGTTCGAATCCAGCCTGGGCTCCCCAAACAACAATGCCAGCTGCAACCAAAAAAAATGGGCAGGCGATGTGGTGGGCGCCTGTAGTCACAGCTACTTGGGAGGCAGAGGCAAGAGACTTGCTTGAGCCCAGGAATTGGAGGTTGCTGTGAGCTGTGACGCTACGGCACTCTATCCAGGGTGACAGCTTAAGGCTCTGTCTCAAAAAAAGAAAAGAAAGAAATTCTGGTGATCTATTACACAGTGAGAAAACTATGGTTAAAAATGTATTTATATTTTATATTTCAAAATAGCTAAATGAAAGGATTTTAAATGTTCTCACCACAAAGAGATGATAAATATTTGAAGTGATGCATATGCAAATTATCCTGATTTGATCATTTCACATTGTGCCCCATAAACATAAAGGATTATAGTTTATCATTTAAAAATGAAATCAAACATATTTTAAAAGGGGATTTTACAATGGCTGACTAGAAACACTCACTTGTTTCCTCCACAAAGAAGAACCAAAACAGCAAGAAGATAATCACATGTCAAATTGAGCATCTCAGAGGGAACAGGAATATTCCCCTGAATATCAAAGCACAGGAGAAGTAGTCGGGTAGACAGCCCAGCAGAGATTTTCTGGGAGCCAAGACAGGCTTCCTAGTGTAGGGAAAAGGTAAGTGAGAACACCCTGGTGGTCCACATTCACACCACAATCTTCTGCAATCCTAGCCACAGTGAGGAACCCATTGACCCATAGGGACCCTGAGACTACCACAGGCAGTTGTCTATAAACCACATGACAGCTTTGCTCCAGAGAGGGAGTTTGTGCTGGGTCTCAAACACCATCCAAGTCCCAAGCAGATATATCAGGGTGCCATTCTGAACACCCAACCTCTGCCACATTCCATCCTGCCGTGGGGCCCAATAGCTCTTCCATCTTCACATCCCTGGAATCCTGCTGACATCGCCTTGTATCCACCCCAAGGGCTGCAGCAATGAGATATCAATTGGACCAACAGCGCTCTAGCTCATGGTATCCCATGACATCACTGGTGATAAGCACATCCTACTTGAGAACCCACACCCTTGGGCAGTGTAAGTGATGCTGGTGATGACAATAATGGCCTGTCACCATTGTTGTCATCACCAACATCACTTATGCTGCCTAAGGGTATGAAGACCCACCTAACCCATGCTGCTCTGCTGGCTCCCAAGCCAGCCACCTAGAAACCCAAGAACTGGCCCACCTGGACCCACTAACACTAGTGCCTGCAGATGCCACCTAGGGACACAAGGATGGACATGCTCAGCCTACACCTCTAATGGGGTCTAAGGACCCCACTAATGGGGTCTAAGGGCCTACCCCACCTGGCATTCCCATACCCAGCAAAAGCTTCAGAAAAACCTCCAATAACCACCACAGCCTAAGCCACTGAGGAATTCAGACACTGACATCGATTACAGCCAAATAAAATCATGCAGAGACTATGCTATTGCACGCACCCAGAATTAAAGCTGAAGCTCCCAGTCTACCAATATCATAGATATATCTATAGGAAAAAGTCTTTCCCTCTGAAAATCAATTAAAAGAAATTGAAACAGTTAAACCAAAGATGTGCAAATATCAATATAAGGACACAAACATGGAAAAGGAAACATAATGCCTCCAAACGAACACAATTCTCCAGCAACAGATTGCAATGAAACAGAAATATCTGAAAAAGAATTCAAAATATTGGGGGGGGCGGAGCAAGATGGCGGACGAGTAACAGCTTCCTTGCGGCTGGGCACAGTGAGACTGGGGAGAGAGGACTTCAGGCATCTCTGCCAGGCGGGATCTGCCCAGAAACTTCCCTTTGGGGACACAGGGAGACAGCATG
>CAUYON010188613.1:0-14893 GCA_963573935.1 Arctocebus calabarensis | reverse complement strand
GTGCTTGTGGCTCAACAGGCTAAGGCGCCAGCCACATACACATGAGCTGGCAGGTTCGAATCCAGCCCGGGCCGCCAAACAACAATGACGGCTGCAACCAAAAAATGGCCGGGCGTTGTGGCGGGCGCCTGTAGTCCCAGCTACTTGGGAGGTGGAGGCAGGAGACTCGCTTGAGCCTAGGAATTGGAGGTTGCTGTGAGCTGTGATGCCACAGCACTCTATCCAGGTGACAGCTTGAGGTTCTGTCTCAAAAAAAAAATTTGTGATATATGTCATTCCTTCTTAGCACATCAGATCTAGAGGCAGGTCTAGTAACTACTATAACTTTGAAGCGATAATGGGTATAAATGATTTTCTAAGGTATCTGCAGCAGCTATAACATGATATAAAAATATGTGTGATTTTTATTGGTGACAAAAATTGTATACTGCTACTATTGTGTGCATTTGTAGGTGAAGGAAATGTTACTTTGGTGTTTCTGGTTAATGACTTTTTTTTTTTTTTTTTAACAATGCAATTTCATGGACCCAGTGAAGTCTATTCACAGACTTCTCAGAAGTCCATGGACTCCAGGTTCCAGGCTTTCTCACATTGCGAAAGCTGAACAGGGAGCCTCCAGGTAGCCTCCGGAGTTTGTCAAGGCACTGACTCTGGGGCGTGGAGTGATGAAGCAGTTGTTAAACTGGAAAAGTAACCTTTGATTCACCTTTTCAGGAAGTAAGTAGCCAGAAAAGTGCTCGTTTTCTTCAGTTAGGAGTGTGTTAAAACACACAGGAACAGCTCGAGAGTTGTAGAGGTCCTTATCACCCTGATCGTTTGCCTTTGGAGGGATCCAGCAGTCAGGGTGAAAATGTGAGTGTGTCCTCATTTTCTTCTGTAGTAAGTTGCATCCTGTATTAGATCACCCACCATCTCACCGTCCCTTTGCGATAACACATGCTTTTCCCCAAGTAAGCACAGTGAGGGAGGTATAAAGATGGTGTATTGCACTTCCCACTTGCCAGGCTTGACCTGTATTGCCTCTCTGGAAGGTAAAATCTTTGAAATAAGAAAAAACTAGGGAATGATAATGATAAGGCACTTTTTATCTGCGGGTCTTAAAAGAAGTTTTCTTTCTTAGAGTTTATAAATGTTTTCATGATTAAGGTCTAAGTATGTTCTGAATAAGAGTCGTGACAAGCAAAGTTTATCCTTACTCTTTTAGAAAGGGTTCTCTTTACTTCCCTGCCACCTTCAACTCTGCAGTTTAAAGAGAAAAAACAGTTTTCTTTTGTAAGCGGGAAGCTACAAATGCTTTTGGATGTCATGCCCCCTCCCGATTACAACAGTATCTCAATAGTTCCTAATGGACAAAGGCATTCTTTCTAGCTTTGCAGTTGCTGCATAAATCCCTTGGTGTTAATCTGAGTACAAACTCTTAGCCTGCTAGACTGGGAGGTAGAATAAAGTGCAGAGATTGATTTGTCCACCTGCTTGTGCAATGTAATTCATGCAACCATCAGAAGAATGCTTTATAAACATGGAATTATTTGGGGGTTAAAAGATCCTCTACCAAATTAAATAGGAAGCTTGAAGAATAGACTATACGCATTTTTTTCTCCTATAGTTGTTGCTATGGATCAATATCTTTTATTGACCCTTCTAGGGGTTGTGTATAATTTTCTATCACGGTCGTTTATGCTAAATAGCATGAAATAGAATAATTGTAAATCATAGCCCCTTAGGTACATTTTTTCCCGTCTGGAATACTTGAGACCACAGAATTCTTTTCAAAAGAGATAGAAAAAAACAATCCATAATTTTTTAGTGACTCATGGAGACTGACACAGATGTGGAGGTCAAGGACTCCTTCCCTCATTTTCCCTCCTTCACTTATATTTTAATTCTGAATGCAAATGAAAGTGGAACTCTGTCTAAAAAGAAATTAAGTTTAAATTAGCCAGCTTCCTTTGTTTGTGAAAATCCAAATATATCATGTTAAATAAAGAAGGTAGAGTAGATGTGATATATTCTATTTTAATGTTTTTACGTAAGATTATTAAAAGTTATCTTAATCAAGAAGGCATATTTATGTAATTATTATAAATTATCAGACTTACTGCTAGAAGATGTATAAAGATATTTAGTATCTACATTTTCAATGACACAATTCAGAGAATTAGCATAGAAGATTGCAGTTTTTTTTGTTTTTTGTTTTTTGTTTTTTTGTAGAGACAGAGTCTCACTTTATCACCCTCGGTAGAGTGCTGTGGCGTCACATAGCTCATAGCAACCTCCAACTCCTGGGCTTAGGCAATTCCCTTGCCTCAGCTTCCCAATTTGCTGGGACTACAGGAGCCTGCCACAACGCCCAGCTATTTTTTTTTTTTAACCTGCTACGCTCGGTTTATGGGGCTGGCACCCTGCCCACTGAGCCACTTAGTTTAATATTATACTAAGATAAATGGTTGACCACTGTTTACATTTATTGGTAGCACAGAACTGATTGAAATATGGAATTATTATAAAACAAAGATATATTTGTCTGGATTAGTAGCTCTTACAGATACTCCATATTCTCATCAAAGTCCCAACTGTGCTGTGAGAGCAGACTTGACTCTAGCTGTATACTGTGTCCCTGCAACACCCACAGAAGAATGCCGTATTATGTTATGCACAGAAGGGCCTGGAGAGCTAAACAAAAACACTGTTTAGTGATGACTTCCTACACACGGTTCCTGGATGCATAGTTGCTCTAACCGTAGAATAGCATCAAAGGCAGGAGAGCTTCTTTTTAATGTTCTTTGGATAATTCTACAAAAAAACTTTTACCTATCAGAACAAAAAGTAGAAGCTCTGCATTTTATAAGAATGGGAAGTCCGGTGGTGCCTATGGCTCTGTGGGTGGGGCACTGGCCCTATATACCGCAGGTGGTGGGTTCGAATCAGGCCCCGGCCTAGCTGCAACAACAACAAATAATAGCTGAGCATTGTAGCAGGTGCCTGTAGTCCCAGCTACTTGGGAGGCGGACAAGAGAATCACCTAAGCCCAGGAGTTGGAGATCACTGTGAGCTGTGATGCCACAGCACTCTACCAAGGGCAATAAAGTGAGACTCTGTCTCTTTAAAAAAAAAAAAAAAGAATGTTAAGTGTTTTTACCATGAGGGTTTTTAGTCTAAAACAGGTTTATGGATCGTCAATGAATAGAAAATTGGCTGAAGAAGGAATTATTTGGTTTTTAATCTGTTTTAGGCAATTCAGATATGAACTATCCTTTATTCCTGGAAAAAAAGAGTAGAATCTGTTGTTAGGGCCAACTCTAAGAAGACATGCCTGAAACAGGGGAAGTTTCACTCAGAGGTGAAGTTTTGAATGTGGATCGGGGGTGAGGGAACTGTTGGCTCTTCATCTTCTCCATTGATTCTTTTCATTAATTCAGGAGTATTAATTAAGCACCTTCTGAGTGTTAGGCATTGTCCTGGGAGGCAATGGTGAAGGAGACGAATGAGTCCTTCCTTCCTGATAGTTCATAGAGGTACGGACAGGAAAAGACAATACTGTGTGTGATTACATGTGTGCACTTACCTTCTCTTAGCTGTGTCATCCTGGGGGATACAGTTGAGAGCATCCAGGGGACACATTAACAGAAAAGGGTCTGTCAAAGAAGTAAACTACGTTGATGGGTGAGAAAGAGATCATTTAAAGGTGGAAAAGAATATTCCAGGCCAAAAGGAAAAAAAAAAAAAAGCTGTACAAATAAACTTAGGAATGAGAGTTGAGAAGAAATTTTATTAGACATGGAAGGGCCTGGAATTTACTCTAAAGGTAGGAAGAACAACTTCAGGGTCCTGTACAGGGCAATACAATCACATTCGATTATGTGAAAGATTCCCAGCAATGAAGGAAGAAGTGGAGTTACACAAAGAGAGGGCAAGGACCCCGTTAGAGCAGGCATCGTAGGCTTTTGGGCAGAGGTGGTGATATGTCAAAACCAGCTGGTGACCACAAGGACGAAGAGAGGTGCTCAAGGGGTAGATTCCACATGACTGGGTGACTAATGGATGATTAGAGAGAGGAAGAGCAGAAGTGGAGGGTGTGCCCTTGTTTCTGCCTTAGATTGTTGGATAAAGGTTCCAGTCACTGAAATTAGGGATGCAAGAAGCTGGACAGGGTGAGTAAAGATGGTAATTTCAGGTTGGGATTCATTGAACTGGTTCTTCTGCAGACACCCAAGTGGAGACGTAGAATACATGGGTCTGGATGGAAGGCAGGAGAGAGTTCCAGATTGGAGATTAAGAGTCATCCATATACAGATTAATGAAGAGTGCCAAAACTAATTAGTGTTGAATGTTTCTCTTTCAGGAGCCTCAATTATTTACAGCTGCTTAGATCCAAAACGGAGTCTAATCTTTCCAGCTCTCTGTGCTTCCAAGAAAAATGGAGGCAGCAGTGGGGAGATGATTTGTAATGGTTTAAAATCATTAGGATAGACGAGCCATGGGACCATTTGTAACACTTACCTTTTCCATAGGCATATGTATTGTCTTTTTCTTGGGGAGTCATGTCTGGGATTGACCATAGGAGAATTAGATAGCTACTGAAGTTTCATCATACTGCTAGCATTTTTCTTTTAGTTAAGTGTATTGGGGACCTCTCGTATATTTTATCTCTAAGGAAAAGGAAATAAGGATGGAGAGGGATGGAATGAATTGATTAGGAAATTGGGGTTGCAGAATTCCATGGCAAGATGATAGTGTCTTTTGATTGCTATGTTTTGTTTATTTTGTTTTTTTATCCCTTTTTAAAAAATATAAAATTGGTTTTCTCAAAAAATAAAACATTAAGGGTTAAAGGAAGAAGGAATTATTTAAATGTAACTGGATAATGCACTTCTGTGTGTAAAAATAAAATATTTTAAGTTTATTCCTACAACTATTTTTTTTTTTTTTTTTTTTTTTGAGACAGAGTCTTACCCAGTCATCCTGGGGTTGAATGCCATGGTGTCATAGTTCACAGCAACCTCAAACTCTTGGGCTCATGTGATTTTCTTGCTTCAGCCTCCTAATGCCCAGCTATTTTTTAGAGATGGGGTCTTGCTCTGGCTTAGACTGGTCTTGAACTCCTGAGCTCAAGCAATCCACCCACCTTGACCTCTTAGAGTGCCAGGATTACAGGCATGAGCCACCACACCTGGCCCTCATTCCTATAACTATTATTCCAAGAATTAAGAAAATAATGTTTAGTATAATTCTGTTGAAGAAAATCATTAGGTCACAGAAACTAAAGTTAAAGATCTTTATGTTTAAAACAGGCCATGATGAATGGTAAGGCATTACTAAATACTTTATGTAACTTTCAAGGCATTGCATTGCCCAATCATAGATTCAATTTTAGGCATTTTAAAATATACTGAGTATTTTCTATTTAGAAAACTTCTGTAAGCAGCATGATTTCTGTATGCTTGTAGAGGAAAAATGAAAGAGAAGAATGGTGGGAGTTTTAGAAAGACAGTCCATCTTCCCATATGGAGAAATGGGTCGGGGAAAGGAAAATACAAGTCCATTCCTGCCGAGTTTATAATTCCATATTAATTAACCACATGATTGAAATGTCTGTGGGCTTGAAAAGTTTGTGCTATGTACAGGTGTGTACAAAGTTTATCCTAAGTAATTAAAAATAAGACTCACAAATCATTTTGAGCTTCACTGAATTATATATTACAAAATTAATAATAATTTTAATAATAAGGAAATATTTTCATGTAAATTTAAAAATGTACACATGGTGCATATAAGAATTTACTAAAATTTCACATGATTCAGTGTCAAATGTTTTCTGTAGTTTGGAATATCTAGGGAATTATATAGTTAAGAATCTCTAGGAAACTATAAACCAAAATGTTGAGTTAGATGTTTATTTTTATTGTCTAAGCATTTTAGTGTATCCATGTGGGTGTTAATGTCACTTACATCCTCATCCGTCTTCATTTAACAAGTCATTTCCCAGGGCAAGACAATAAAAAAGCTCTGTAGTTAACTTAGTAATATCATGATACACCTCGCCCTATCTCCTTTGCTTTACAGTCTCAGGCGCAGTATTTGATGGTTTATGATTGTTTTCCTTTTAAAATTTGGCTTGAGCCAGATTCCTACTGAGTTTGAGCTCTGAGGTGACCCTCTGATGGTTGCTAGGTAGCTGTGGTAAAATGACATAATCATTTTGGTTTTTAAAGAGGTAACCATAGCACTAGGGGCAAAAATAGATCATCTGAGTGACATTTTAACTCAGAAAATAAATACCTTTTCATTTCTGTAAATCATCATTCCAGAGCAGGCCTGAGGCAAATTGGTCAGAGTCCTAGGGGTGATCTTTAGAAAAAAAGATCTGTTTTGGATTAGTAATGAGGTTGTGGTTTTAAGCCCTTCCATTCTGTTTTGTAGTTTTCAAGAGAGTTTATCTTGAAACATTAAAACCATGTAAGCATTGTGTATTTGGAACACCTAATGTCTTCTAAATGTTCTGTACCTCAGCTCTTTCCTATCTGGGGTGTTGGTGTCACTCTTACAATGTCTCATTTTATAAAGCCTTGGGTATTTCAATAGCTATATTTTTATTTAGTATCTTAGTTCAATAGAGCATTGTGCTAAAGAGGCCAAGGTCATGGATGTTGATTCTATGCCAATCAACTTTTACAGAGATTTCCCCCCCATAGCTTCAACCAGTGTTTCAGAACGTGCTAATAATATTTGACTACTTTTGTTCAAAGTATGAATGATTCTGCCTAACTCCTTGTTCTGTAAAAAGCAAAACTGATATCTCAAGAATGGAAGAAAAAGTATCTAATGTACTCAGCTCTACTATGAAGCTAATATAAAGGTTTCATATGAAGGCTATAACCCAACTATAGCACAAGAATATGGGAAGGGAGGGGTGAGGGGAGGTTGGGGTGGAGGGAGGGTAATTGGTGGGGCCATGCCTATGGTGCATCTTAGAAGGGTACAGGCAAAGATTACTAAATGCAGAATGCAAATGTCTTCATATAATAACTAAGAAAATGCCATGAAGGGTATATTAAACAATTTGATGAAAACATTCCAGATTGTATATGAAATTGTACCCCTTGATTGCACTAATGTACGCAGCTATGATTTAGTAAAAAAAAAAAAAAAAAAAGTAAAACTGATGTCTCTTATGTGGGATACTTCCAAATGAGGACAGTGACTATTTCCTGTATGAAGTAAAGCATTTACTTTTTCTGCAGATGGTCTCCCACTAGCGTAAAATGTGTGCATTTACTCAATAGACTCATTTTAAGTTCCCAGTGGGTGGAGAGTGTCAGTCTCTATATTACTACCCCTGCAACTATCCCTTGCGTAGACAGACGCTGTCAGCTCCTTGGCTGGTCAAACAGAAGGCACAGCACAGCTGATGGCAGAGGAGGGTCATCTCTCATCACCTATTTAACTTGATTTATTGCTTTTGAATTTTTTAATAAGAACATATTTTAAGATCTGTCTGGGGGACTGAGGGCTTGGATCATTCATGCAGTGAACTTTGAATAAGTTGGCTAGATTGGCTGGGCCCTATTATCGTAATAGATTGTGACTATTTGACATTTACAGTGGTATGCACCATTTGCACTAAAATAAATGAATTTGTATTTGGAAATAATTTGCTGTGTTTTTCCCCATCAGACTTAAAACAGAGGTTATTTTCATCCCAAGCTAAACACTGAAAAAGTGCATGCAGGCTTAGTGAAGATCTATCAAATCCATGTTAATTGGTGCAACCCCATTAAACCTGATTGCACTGATCTGTTAGCTAGAAAAAGAGCAGGAGTCATCTTACTTCTATATCCCTACAGTCTAAGTTGTTGGTTTCTGAAGATGGGGGATTTCTCTGAAAGGAATGTACTTGTCAGGCCTGTTGACCTAACTGCCTACAGACCTGTTTATAGGTCAGAGTGGCAGTTCTCCCTGCTGGGTCAGTTTTCTTTCCACCTTCTTTGGTTAGAGAACGAAATTGCACAGCTCCTCAGGAGGAGAACTAGATCACTGGTGTCCTTTGCTGCCTCTGATACATGTGGAAATGAGTCAGTGGAAAATTCAGTTACTCATCGTGACCTACTTCTGCCACTTGTGTCGAAGGTGCGCTTATTTGTCAAAAGCAGTCTGTCCCCTTCCAAAAACCCTTGCTCTGTGGCTGCTTTAACTCCTTACCCTACAGATTCTTTTGGAGTGTTTACAGTCACCAGATCTTTCTGTAAATAATCCTGTTGTACCTGCAGGCCATTTCAGTTTGAGCCCTTGGAGGCCAGTGATAGAATCTGACTTTGTATAGCTCTCAGCACAGCCCGACCCACAATCAGTGCTTTCTAATGAAGATTCTAGGGTTTTTAGGTGAAACTGTAAAATAGAAACTTTCACTAACTTAAGAGGTAAGAATTTAAGAATAGTTAGAGTTTATTATGACTCAACTCCTCTGACCTGCATTTTCAGCAAAATTTTTCTTTTCATATTTTTTGTTAACTTATTCTCTCAAATTATTCATTTATTCAGCAAGCTTTAATCAAGTGTGCTTTTGTGGCAGGTGCTACCTTAGGGCCACAAAAAGAACAAGATATCTGCTTGCCTGCAAGGCACTTACAGCTTCTAGTCGAGGAGCTACAAGGAGTTATGTCAGAGAAAGACCAGTTTAAATATCATTTTCATTTTGGGAGAGTAGGAAATATTTCACATCGGGACCTCCACATAAGGGTTGTTTCTTACCTAACTTTTGTCATTCTCAGAATCAGAGTGTCTTATCTGTCTGGATAGAGGGCTTCCCTACTCCCGAGGGTCTTACACGTCAGCATGTGCATTGCTTAGTTACCACACAACTTGATGTAAATGATGAGAGGATTTATTGAGAATAGCAGATTCTGGCTCGGCGCCTGTGGCTCAGCGGGCTAAGGCGCCAGCCATGTAAACCTAAGCTGGTGGGTTCAAATCCAGCCTGGGCCTGCCAACCAACAATGACGGCTGCAACCCAAACAAAAATAGCTGGGTATTGTGGCAGGCGCCTGTAGTCCCAGCTACTTGGGAGGCGGAGGCAGGAGACTCGCTTGACCCCAGGAATTGGAGGTTGCTGTGAGCTGTAATGCCACAGCACTCTACCCAGGGTGACAGCTTGAGGCTCTGTCTCAAAAAAAAAAAAAAAAGAAAAGAAAAGAGAATAGCAGATTCAAAACTCTAGCCAAAGAAAGTGCTGTGTATTACATATTTTATGCAGAAGTACACAAACACACGAATAGGAACTGTAAATAACGCACTGTAGCTCAGATTTCTTGCTGTTTATGTCATGTTCAATATTGTACAGATAATAAAGTATTAGACATAATGTATGTATTTACATTTATACAAGATGAATTTCAGTCCATAATTATTTAATATATTTTATGTCTTAGAAGGACATATAAATAATTTTTGCCGTGTTCTAACCATACCTAAGAATTTCAGATTAAGAATGAACAGTCTCATATGGTAAATGTTGGGGATGATGGACAGCTAAATCCCCCCACCCCTGATTTTGATCATTATACTACATTAAATGCATTGAAACATCACTATATACTCCTTGAATATGTGCCATTATTATTTGTCAATTAATTTTTTTTTAAAGAATGGCTATTCTTACTGAAAGTAAATGTATAGAAGTAAGTGGAAACCTATATTTGTTGAGTAGAATGGTATTCCTTTGGAAAGTCATCTTATTCTTGGCAGTCGGTTAGTTCTTAGTGTGAACAACTCACCCTTTAAAAGAAGAAAAACTCACACTGACTTGGTAACACTTTTTCAAAAGTGGCAGCTATTAACATTAAGAAAGTAGAAATTTGTGCTCAGCTAACCGATAAGAGTCGTAAGCATTACTTTATTGGGGTCTTAATTTCTCTGTGCTTTTTTTTCAGATTGTTACAGATACCCATCCTTTTTAAAAAGACTACATAACATAAGGAGAAAAAAAAGGGTCAGGCTGAGCTAGTTTGGCACAGTACATTGCAACATAGGCATGGTTTATATGCCAGGAAATGTTCTTTGCTTTTTGTCTGAGAAATGGAAGCTCCGGGTCAAAGTCATAAGTGAAGCAGGCAGTTCTCAAGTAGCTGAGAACTGGTTTGCATTAGTTAAGCAGAGCTGCAAGGCTGAAGCAGTGCTGTGTGGTATCTGTGAATTTCGTCCCATTAGATTGATCTAGATTTTTCAATATGGTAGACTGATTACTTTGTGGAAAGATTGGCTGTCTCTATTTCCTCCTTAGGGATGCCACCTTTATATTGCAAAATAAGCGTAAGTTTCCAAGAAAAGTATTAGTTTGTTGTCAAATAATATGGCATTGTGAATCTGTATCTGTATACCATCCATCTAGAGATGGGTGTAAACAATGAAGTACAAGAATAGGTTTTTAGACTATGCTACATTTCTCTGCGAATATTCAACCTTGTTTATCTATTTGGTCTTCAATGAAAGAGGCCCTTCACAACAGTTTATTCTTCACAGCAAGACTACAGTTCCAACAAGAGATTATGTCTTACCTGGCTTTGTACAGTCTCTTCATTTAAAACAACTTAACTAAAAGGCTTATGTCTTTTGTTGTGATGTCATCACAAGTCACACCTAGAGAATTCATAATTATTCCTTAGAGCTTATTCATGTGTTTTCTGCTGAGCTGCCTTTTATGAAAGGTGCTGAAAGTCAACATATCCTTTATGGGCCCTGAACTCCTAACATCATTGAAATGCTCTCTGTCATTACAAAAGTATGCCATTTCTGGCCAGGCGTGGCGGCTCATGTGTAGACATAGCACTTTGGGAGGCTTGGACAGTAGTATTCCTTGAGGCCAAGAGTTCGAGACGAATCTGCGCAACATAGTTGCTCTACAGTGAGAGGCGGTGGCCTTCCTGAAATGTCAGACCCAGCAATGATAGAGGATGTGAATCATGTCACTAACCCTTTCATGCTTATGCTTTCTTAACAAATGACAGTATGGTTCTACTTAGATTTGGTATAGCAGGTTTGAATTTGTAAATTTTCTCCAAATTGAATGCGAGATGCTGTATTCCAATGCAAATGATAATCGCTGCTGAAATACAAATTCAGTAATTATTAAAGTTCCAAAAGGAGTGAATATGTTTAACAATGAAAGTTGGGGAAAGATGACGTCTGTAGAGCACTTTGTGATTTTAGAGTAGCTACTTATGTCTAGCTCTATAAAAATTATATGTTCTAGAAAATTATATGTTCTGTGTGGATATTCTAAGAGTCTTTATTTGTGAATGCACCCATGTGATTCAGAGAGTTAATTTGTGAACCCAAAATAAAGTTTCCCAGAAGGATTGCTTGTTTGGAGTCAACCATAGAGATTACCTGTATTTGCTTTCAAATTTCTTCAACTCTGGAGATGTAGGTGAGTTTATTGTTGTTTGCATTTTAAGTAAAGAAGATCTTTTCCTTCGGGTTTGCTATTCTGGAATTCACCAAACCTGCCAAAATCTGGCTATGTCACCCCCACATCACTAATAACTATTGGAATGGACCGGCCTGGTTTTGTGAGCACTTCTGTAACTACACAATCAGTGTGCATCGGATTGTATTAAAGGTTGCAAACAGTCCCTGATGTGAGCAAAGTGTATGGTCAACATTCTGCGCTTTGTTTCCGTCTTTATGGTTTAAGTCAGGTTCTGAAGAGGGATAGGCTTTGGCTAAAAATAAAATGGAAGACAACATAGCTGATAAATCCCCAAGAAAGTTTACTGGTGTTCTGACTTATTGTTGAGGAAGTCAGGGCTGCTCAGTACCTCTCAGCCAAGGGAGGTCTTGCACTGGCTTCTCTACTACTGCTGCTTGATGCAGCTGTCAAGACATGGTCAAGTGACATGGAAAGTAGAAATCACTTCCTACTCATTGGAGTTGCTTATGGGCCAAGCCCCTGTGGAATCGTATGGCCTATTCTAACCTGGAACGTAGTGCTCCTGGATGCCTACCTTGGCCAGGAACATCTTTACCTGGCCCTTGTAAAGCATGTGTATGTCTCCTGTCCTTAGCTCTGTTCTGCTCACCTCTAGCCCCAATGCACACGTGCTGCCCACAGAGTCCATCATCTTCTATGTCTTGGAGCCCTGCATTGGGAAGGAGAGGACTCAGGTCTTGGCTCCTCCCACAGCTAGTGACACACCAGACACCAGAGTCTGTCCACATTCCCCAGCCCAGTCTAAGGAACGCTAACCTCCGTCTTCTATGCTTTCTGTCCATCCCATTCTTGTGAGTGCATCTTTCATAAGCTCTTTCTTCCCTGGGAAGGCCCTGGGTCGGGTTTTGGCTTCAGGATGCCTCCCAACTTCCACTTAGTTCCTGAAATCAAAACTCATGAAAGACCCTTCAGGATTAGCACTATTAGACATCAGCTTTTTTTTCTTTCTTTTTTTTTTTTAATCAGCTTTTTTTTCATAAAACTCACACTTTTCCAGGTTAAGACATTATAATAGCCATAATTTAAAAATTTTGAAAGCTAAAGCACAAGCATGCATATGTTTTTACTCCCATATTTCTATCACTAGGAAGTAATCACTCTTATAATGTATAGACATTCCCTTCCTTCCTTCTTTTTTGTATTCTTTGCATTCTCTGTACGGTGATCTGTTGGTATCTGAAGGGAATTAGTTCCAGGACACCCAAATCCATGCATGCTCAAGTCCCTGATATAAAATGCTATAGTATTAGCTTCTAACCTCTGCACATCTTCCTGTATACGTTAAATCATCTACAAATTACTTATAATTCCTATACAATATAAATACCTATAAATAGTTGTCATATTGCATCATTTAGGGAGTAATGAAAAGAAAAAAAAATATCTCCATGTTCAGTATGAATGAAATTTCTTTTTCTCTAAATATTTTTAACCTGAGTGGTTGAATCTATGGATGTGAAATCCATGGATACAGAGGGCAGAGTGTACTTTAAATATGTTTGATATCAGATTTGGATTCTATACTTTTCACCTATGTCTTTGAGCATGCTTGGAATAATATCCCGTCTCTGGCTCTGGCATGGCTTTACTGCTTTATTCAGGGTTTTTAGGAGAAAGGGACTCGTTGTTTTGTATCATCCTTAGTTCAATGTCATCCCAGAAAGAGGTCAGAAAAGAATGTGTGTTTCGAGGTGAGTGGGTGGTAAATTGGCTTGATGAGAAACAAACAACCTTGCACCTGAGAAGGCAGTCGATTCTGGGGCAATTGCTGAGTGGCTAAGAAAGAGATGTGGTGGTTCAAGTTCCAGCTTCCCGGTTCTTAGAGGGCCAGCCAGTCCCGTGTCAGCCTTGATCTTCTTTGAACTGCCCTTTCTTCCTGCCATTCTAGACTTTTTATCATTGGATTTTAGGCTAATGTGATGGAGATAGAACTAGGTCTCTATTGAGGGGTAGATTATTAAAAATACATGGTTCATTTAGTGCATACAAAGCATTTGGAGGATAGTATAACCAAAAAATGAACTCTCCTAAGTTGCCAACCCTATTTCTATTCCTGGATCTTATCAATTTTTAAAAAAAAAAACATTTTAAAAAGATCAGGGAAGCAGTTTTCTTCATTTCTATACAAATTGATTAAATAACTCTTTCTTTTGGATGAGTTACAGATTAATCTTTTTGAGGTAAAACTCATATCTTAGAAGAGGGAGTAGGAAACTGATCAAAGTTTTTTCCTCTAAGAGGAAGTTTGCAAAGTTGAAAAATGACTTATCTCTTCAGCAGGGCCGTGGCACTGAAGACCCAAGAACACTGTGGGGGCGGGGAGGGAAGGAATAAAGTTATCATTTATAATTAATATGCCATTATTTCTTCCTAACTATGGTGCCAGACTCATCACCAGTGTTTTTTGCTTTCTCTTTTTCTCTTTTCATTTTTTTTTTTAGCCAGATTGCAAATATTAATTGTTGATTCTAGTTGTCTTCACAGTGATACAATTTTAAAAATTAGAAATAGAATTCTATTTTTAAAACAGACACATTAAATCATCTTCCTGAGTCCTCTCCTTTCTCCCCACCCTTTTTCATATTTCCCAATGACAAAAAATTACTCCCTGTTAAATATCTTCCCTTTTGACAGTACTCATTTAAGAAAATGCCTTCACCTAAGAGAAGAACACTTTGCCTACCTGGATATTAAAATCTTCTTAAAATCTTTCCTTAGGAGTTCTATTCCGAGTTTAGATGATTTTATATGTTGATTTATTTTATTTTTGTCTTTAGTCTTCTTTCTTTTAACATAGATACCTTGTTTCACTCCAATCTTAGGTAGTCAGAATTTAATTTAAATTTATTTTCTTTTGTCCTCCCAATTACACAATGCCATTTAACTGAACAATGGAGCTATTTAAAAATGCAGGGGAAAGTCTCCCTCCCCAGATTTCCTGATTGCGAACTTCAGGTTCTGGTACAAACCTTTCTCTGCCTGGGGCAAAATACTCTCTAAAAATGTTGGGGGATTTTTCATCGAGTAATAAAGTAATACACAGCAGAAAAACAAGTTGAGTTAAAACAAGAAAACCACTTTGACTGTGGGGTTGGGCGTTAACTTTGTCTTATTAAACTGTTTACCTCCAGGTGCTAGTCTTCTGTTCCCACTTACCTGCTTTCTTTTACATTATTTAAAAATAGTACATCTTTTAGCTATAAAAATAGATACTAAGGTGCGAGTATTTTTCTGAATAAAATAAAAAATGATTTCTGGGCGGCTCCTGTGGCTCAGCGAGTAGGGCGCCGGCCCCATATACCGAAGGTGGCGGGTTCAAGCCCGGCCTCGGCCGAACTGCAAAACAAAAAAATAGCCGGGCGCTGTGGCCGGCGCCTGTAGTCCCAGCTACTAGGGAGGCTGAGGCAA